>ML211151.1:0-56225 GCA_004369055.1 Polyporus arcularius HHB13444 | reverse complement strand
GAGGAGGGGGGGGGGGGGGGGGGGGGGGGGGGGGGGGGTAGACAAGGCAAGCAAGTGATCGGGGAGCAGGTGTACCGAAGCTTGTGCATGTACACAAGCAATGGCGGGGTTTTCTATGGGCATCAACAAGAGCATTTGCAAGCAGTAACGATAGCAAGAGGACACAGACACAGAGATGAAGGACGGCACCATACCGGCCCTGTATATACTTAATACTGGAAACCCATAAACGAACATCCTTCCGAGTCAGAACGGTTCCATAGTGATCGGGGACTTGGCGCATGCCCTTAGGCAAGGGCAGCGCATGCAGTCCACGGGAGGCAGTACGGCACCCGCACCAGCACGGGCGCATACAGCCGCATGGTCACTACGGCTGGCGAGACGAACAAGTGCCGAATCTGAGGCGATTACGTCGATGACGGACGAAGGATAACCATCAGCCCGTCCGAATGGGCCGAGAATATCGCATCGACAATGCGCTCCTCGTCCGCCCGCGTCCGACCGCCTCCACGAGAGTCCCGGTCTCGGTAGCGGTCACGCTCGCGCTCGCGATCGCGGTGGCCCGCTCCAGGTCCCCCAGATGATGAGTGGTGGTATGGAGGCCGCGCATCGCGCGCACGGGATTGCTGGTGCGAGTCCGTCGAGTGTGTGTTTGTTCCACTTCGGTGGCGCGAGGGCACAGGGTCTGGGGGCCGGATGCTGTTGGCGTAACAAGGCGTCAACGCAACGTCGGGTGCACAAGGAGCAACCGCATAGGCGAAGCGAAGGAGTGCAGAGAAGGCAAGGCGTACCTCGAGTCGCGCCCACGCACGAGTAAGGTGAACTTGCCGAACCCAAACCCGCCGTCGCTCGGTTGGCCGCGCTCATTCACACCCCACGACTTGATCACGTCGATCCAGCTACGGACGAGATCTTCGTCCTTGCGCGAGACGAAGTCGAAGAAGCTCCGGCCCATGCATGTCGTGGTGGACATTAAACTGTCGTTTGAACAGTAGAGGATCCCACAATTGACACTGAAGCGGTCGAGGATGAGCGCCGTCCGCACCGACATTTCGGGGAGCGGGTCGAAGGAGATAGCTTTGGCGCGTGTGTCGCGTCTTCGACCGTGGTCGGGACTCACTGATCGTGAAGGAGCAATGTTGCACGGCGGCATCGGGTTTGGATCGTTCCATCGCTACCGTGAGGAGTGTGGTTAGATTCGACGCAGTGGTAGATCATAAGACCACGTACCCTGAACTCGAGATCCTTAGCAGTCGGGGTTATGATCTTAACCTCCTGGGCGGTTGATGCATTATGCATTGCCTTTGGCCCCGGGGCGGCGAAGGACACGCTTCCAACTAGAACGTTTTGACATACGGTCCGCGACTGTCAACGGACGGATGGAATCAACGGCGAGCGTCAGGTAAGATAAGGTCCAACCTACAATGCCGCAGAGGATATAGCCCCTGTACGGATCTTTGTGCTTCATGCGTAGGTACGCAAGCACGGCGGCTTGATCTGCAGATATTGTGGTGTAATGCAGCTCTTTGACTTCGGAGAACTCGTCCGGATGGACGAGGAGAAGGGACGACGTTCCGATCAACTCATGAGGTTCATAGCCTGATCAGGTTTAGTGAGCACTCGTACACAACAGGTCTAGGTTCAAGATCATACCAAGAAGGTCATAGACAGATTCTGAACAATAGACCCAGTTTGCCTGTGGCGCAGAGACGGGCGGTGAGGGACGAGTAGATGGGCGTCATAAGAGGCGCGCTCACGTCTTCGGTGAAGTCAACGATGCCAACTGAAGGACAGAAGGCATGGATGTCAGACTGAGGATATGAAAGAAGGCAACAGACGGGCGTACTGAAGGACACACAAGCCGGAGAAGAGTCCATGGAGGGCGTCGGTGAGTGGGAGGATGTCAGAAGAGGCGGACGATGAGAGGGCAGGAAGACGGGCCACTGCGATAGGTGATGTATTTCTAGAAGCCACAGGCGTCCGGTACGAATTGGTGGGACACGCTATGCGTCCTGCATGTATTCTCCGCGTCTACGCGGGCGTCCGGAAGAAGGAGAAGGGGTAACGGCGACGCTGTTCGCAGCGGTCGTGGCCTGGGGCAGGTGGGAGGAGACAGAGATCGCACCCGAGTGGACAGCGCGCTGCTGCAGGGCAATCACACTCCCGAAGAACACGTATGGCCCGATCTGACCTGTGCGCAGACGCGGGGGGGCCGTCCAGCAAATCTCGGCCGTCTGCGGACGGGAGAAGTGGCGATCACGAGCACGGGCGGAGACGCAGGAACCGGTAGGACGACGGGGATCTGTGGTGGCAAGAGGAGGAGGACGGCATCCTGAGTCTGAGCAAGCCAGCAGACAGCCTCGGAGCAGCGATGTCCTCAGCGCAGCCCAGAGCCATGGCCCTGGGTCAGGCGTCTGTCACCAGATCCCGCCGTGTTTCGGATCTTCCCACGGGCCTATTCCATGCGAGATCCTCTTTCGGCAAGATCTCTCCCTTCGCCGTCCTTGTCTGCGTCTCGGATCCTCTTGTGCGCATACAGCCACCTGCGACCTCTTCCGCCGCGTCCTTGTCCTCGTCGCCAACGTCCTTGTCTCTGTTCTCCCAGTGCGCAATGTGGTCCACCGCGCGTGAGGTCGCCGCCGGGGATGTGGTAATCGCATGGATGGTACGTTTTCGCGTCTTACGTCTTTCGCAATTCACAACCTCCGCCCATCTATCAGACCAGAGATATCATCCAACCGCTCCTCATTACTCCCGGAAAAGATCTGAACACAAAGTACGGCTACTACAGACATTCGGACCTCATTGGCGTCCCGTACGGCTCCAAGGTTCGCTCGCGCAATGGCAAGGGCTTCTTCCATCTACTCCGTCCCACACCAGAACTCTGGACCCTGGCTCTTCCTCATCGAACTCAGATTCTCTATCTTGCGGACATTGCTTTTGTCGAGGCATGGCTGGACCTGAAGCCAGGCAGCAAGGTCATCGAGGCAGGTGCGTTCATTTCCCGTAATCTTCTCGGTTTTTCTTCTTGCATGAAAGCATCCTCCCTCTCTCGGCTGTTCAGAACACCGTCCCGGTTGGCTCAGTCAAGAATCAGCATTGCACATGTAGTGCTTTCCAGTGTTGCATCGGCGTACCACTCGCGAGTCAAGTGCCACGGACTTCCGTGCGTCGGCCCATCTCAGCTGTGGAGGTCGTGACGGGCAGCGGAGGGGATCCTGTGCTTCTCTCCGAGTCCCGTTCACCAGGGCTGTGGGACCCCATTTTCGTAGACTTGGAGTGGAATCACCGTGTCCAGACCCGCACACCGCCGACAAATTTGATTTGGTGCCTACGGTTCCTCACGCCGCATTTCGGTCTGATCCTACGGCGAGTAGTCGAGGCAGGATCTCCCGAAGGGCGAGGATGCATGCTACTTCGGTTCGCTGCGGAAGATCTGTCCACCTGCGCTCGGCCGCCGGTTGGCGATCTATGCGACCAGCCCGCTCGGAGCAGGGATTGCATCGTAGCTACAGTAATGCCTTGACCAAATCGGCCACGTGTACTCATAAGTTCGAGCAAGAATGTGTTGCGCCGCGAAGTCCTACCTATGTTCTGCTCCGGGCACGCCTGCACCGTTGATGATTCCCTTAGGTCGAACTTGATATGACTGGCAACATCGCTGCAGCGCGATCCCCTCGGCGTCATTGCAGGCAGGCCATTCGGATGTGTTGGACCCCGGCCTAGGCTGAGTGTTATGTGTGGTTCTCCGCCTACGTCATTACTATCTCACCAGCCCCACCAGGAGATGGTGCATGATCTCAGCTGTCTCATCAACGAGGCGTGCCTTGTGGTCACCGGACAGATCGTTCACCTTCCGCCTCCGCGATCCCGCTGTACTGATCGTCTACTCAACTTGAGCGTTTACAGGTACTGGATCAGGGTCCTTCTCGCACTCAGTCGCACGGACGGTTGGCCCAACGGGGCACCTCTGGTCATATGAATTTCACGAAGCGCGCGCCAGCAAAGCAAGGTGAGTAACCCGACCGCCAAAAGTGCGCTGAGTCAGTCCTCGGTCTTTCTGATACCGAGCGGCGGCACCTCCGGGTCTGACGCTTGGTAGAGATCCCTGGGACAGCCAAGGATCTGGGTCGCAATGGAGGATGTACATTGCTGTGCTCAGCGTGCTGCCGCTGCTCGTTCAGCCTCCGGATGCGGCGCGCACGCACGAATGTCCGCTCCGTTCGCGCACTTCCCCGTCACCCGCTGTGCTGCTGTTGTGTGCTTGTTTGTTCATTGTGTGCCGCGGTGTATGCGGTGTGGGTCCGCAGGAAGCTGATGAGTATCTCGATTTCGTTGCGCCATGCTGCAACCTGCAGGGAGGAGTTCACCCGCCATGGAATGGACGACATCGTGACGCTCACGCATCGGAATGTCTGCAAGGACGGGTTCACCGTAACGGACACGGTTGATGCAGGTGCGCGTGATCGTCAAGCTTCCCAATGTTCGTCGGAACATGTTCGCTAATGGGTGCCTTCGTGATCTCGTGCGTATGTAGTGTTTCTCGACCTGCCTGCACCTTGGGATGCGATCGGGCACGCAAAGAACGCGCTTCGGGTGAGCCCACGTGGTGTGTTCACTCCATTTGTGAACGCCTTTGCTAATTCCAGTATGCACCGATGCAGAAAGACCGTATCACGCGAATATGCTGCTTCAGCCCATGCATGGAGCAAGTCCTCCGCACTGTCTCCGCCTTAAACGAGGCGGGCTTCACGGGTGCGCCCTTTCTCTGCAGCAGTCCGTTAAGATCGGACTAACAGTGCCGCGCTATGCAGAAATCACGATGTACGAAACCCTCCTGCGCCCGCACCAGGTCGAGTCCACCCCTCCCCTGACCCCGATCAGCGTCGTGAGCGACAGGCTGAAGCAGTCCGAAGCGCGCCGCGAGGAGAAGCGCCTCCGCCAAATTGCCAACGCACGTGCAGGTGCGGAGAGGCGCGCAAAGCGCAAGGCGGAGGAAGAGGCCGCGAACGAGAAGGACGGAAAACGCATCAAATCAGACGGCGAGGGTGAATCAGACCCTGTACCGCCTGAGGTGCAAGCACAAGACGAGCGCGCGGCCACGGATGGTATGCGCCTCGACGGTGCTGCGGATGTAGCTGCAGCATCTCCCATCCGCGCTGCATCATCTGCGCCTGTGGAAGATGCCACGACAACGGAGGGATCCGAACCTCAAAAGATTACGCTGTCAAAAACTTTTGCAGAAGTGCGGGGTCACACTTCGTATTTGACGTTCGCCGTGCTTCTCCCTGCGGCCGTACGCGAAGTCGCCGCGACTGCGACTTCCGTCACCGTCAGCGCCGAATCTACGCCTCCGCCGCCACCTGCAACAAAGGCAAGTCCTGTCAATGTTCTTCATGCGCAGGCAGCTCACGCTGCGTCATGGCAGGAGTCCAAAATGACTGATGTACAAAGCGGCGTAGAAAGTACATGATTAGATAGATGGTCGTCCTGGCGTCGGACGTGTATCATAATTACTACGGTATAAGGATAATGCTGTGTGTGTGTCACTAGCCTGCGACAGCTCTCCGGTACGCCTCCTCCAACTCTGCCTCCTCCTGGGCCTTACTTGCGTCTTTCGGCTTGCGTGTGCGCAGAACACGCGTCGACGGCGACGCAACAGGTGCAGATGAGCGTGCCCGCCTCTTCACGGGAGACGGCTGGCTAGATGCACCCTCGACGTCAGAGTCCGAAGCTTCTGCCTGAGCCCTTGTCCGCTTCCGCGTCTGGCGGGGTGTCGACCTGCCAGCAGCAGCCCCGCTCTTCGCCCCCGCTTTCGCTCTCGTCCGAGGGGTCGAGGTGCCAGCCTTGTCGCCAATGTTCGCGCTGTCCGATCGCGTGCTTCGTCCGTTGGCGCTTGCAACCGCAGGTTTCTCCTCCGCAGGCAATGAGGCTGCCGCGATGGTGAGCTCGTCCTCGGTATCCGCCGCCTCGTGCTTTCGCCCGTCACGCCGCGCAGCTTCTTCCGCCAATTCCTGCATCGTCTTCGGCGCGCCTTTCAGTCGGGGAGCGACGGGCACGTCTTCCATCATATCGTCCTCGTCCTCGGTGTCCTCGATCACCTCGAGCTGATCGTGGAACCGGGCCTTAGCAACCTGCTCGTCGGTGACCCTACTGTCAGGTTCTTCTTCCAACGGCGCGTTCTCATTCTTGAGCTCTCCGAGCGCGGTGTGGCTCATTGCCGCATGCTCGACAATCTCACGGAGGTTACGCGGGAGGGCGTAACGCTGGACAACGTCGTCTGCCCCCGTGAGGAACCCACCCGCAGCAGGCTGCTCAGACTCCTGTGTTACATGAACGTCAGCGGAACGTCCTGCTCCATGGACGCCCTGTCATCCTGCATACACTATGGAAGGACACTGGACAATGCCAGTGGCGACAGGAGCGACGAAGGAAGCGGGCAGGATGATGGGCAGAGAAGACACGGACCTCTTCCGCAGTTTGCTTCTCTGCTGCTACATCTGATTGCGCTTGGGCATCCCCTGGGGGAACACGGTCCGCGTACTGTTCAACCAACCGTTGACGAATGCGAAGGCCCTGCACGAGCTTCGTCCACCGCTTGATCACCTGCTCTTGTCGCTTCGCGCGCCGCTTCGCATCAGCTTCCTGTTCGGCCTCCCAATATGCCTTTATGTGCACACAAGATCGCGTCAATCCCGATACGTTTGGTCCACAACGGGCACGAGGTATACGCACCTCGAGCAATGCAGATTCGTTCTCTGCGGCGATGACTATGCCTGTAATCACCGGGAAGGCACGCCGCTTCTTGAACTCAAAGCCCGTCTGCAGATGAAACATAAGATGAGCTGCAATGCAAGGGACGTTCGCAATAGAACAGCATCGGGCTAGAGCATGCCTCCGGCGCAGATCACTGCGACGAAGAGTGGGTACGTACCACAGCTTCTGCGTAATCGAATCCCAGCTGACGTGCAATCTTCGCGGTTCCTTTGTCTACAGGGAAGTGAAGTCGAAGGTCAGCAGCGTGAGGCATGATTCAGAAGCACGAAGCACGAACAAGGGATGTGTGCGGCACCGGCGGGCAGCATTGACGGAACGTATAAGTCGATATTGCCGAAATCGTTCTTTGGCACTTTGCCCTGCGGTGGCGTATTTCATTTGAACGTTCCTGAGAGAATGGCACGAGCATGATCGACTCACATCGACGACAGGAGGAGGCTTGTAGATTTCGGTCTGGTGCTCCGCATACAGACCTTGCATGACTCCATCCTCAGCCGCGAACCCTTCTCCGGCAACCGCAAGCCCATCACTTTCGTGTAGCCCCGTATCGCCGGACTCTTCCTCGTCATCTGCACCTCTTCCGTTCACAGAAGCAGCAGCAGAGACGTGAGCAGATCCTGACGCGGAAGCAGTCCGCTCACGCCGGTCCGCAAGCACCATCTCGATCGCTCGCTTCCTGTTCACGGTCACAGCGCGCTGCTTTACCCACTTCAGCGGATGCGCGCCAACGACAACCCTGCGGCCCTGGCGTATCCAGTTCTCCGCCGTCTTGAGCTGGAGCACGTTCGCGCGCGAGTAGACCGGCTCTCCCCGAAACTTGCCTAGCTCTACTGGAGGGTCGACGACCTCTTCGCGCTTCAGATGGCGCGCGAGGACGTAGAGTGGGTGGTCTTTGAAGCCTGCCATGGATGTAGGCATGGCTTCTGTCATTTGGTTTGCTTGGAGTTCCTCGTCTTCCATGTCGTCCCGTTGCTACATGTCCTACCGGTGAGCGAGTGAGAGCACTTGCAGGAAGGCGGGGACATACCAGACGATATGGACGCTGCACCATCTTGCATATTCGTCCCCACCATTCCTGTCTGCCCTTTCCACCTTGCTGCACCTTGGAGACCTTCGCGCCATACTCGCGAGCATATCGTGGTGTGACATCTCGCGCGTAGCCATCCTCCTCGAAGGCAAGCACGTAGACCATCCGGTTCTCGACACGCACGGGACGTCGCCTGTCCGGCTTTGCAGCGTTCGGGTTGGGAGTCGGGTCGAAGGCTTTGCGCTTGTTCACGATGACTCGCACAGGGTCGACGGGTATCCACTTCCCGTCAGCACGCGAGAACACTTCGGTCCAGAACACGGGAGCTGTGTCTGTCGGATCGGGCGTGCGTTCTCCTGCGAACACGACGGTCAAGTCAGTCATAGCTATACCATGAATGTCTTGAAGGAAACTCACGTGGTCGTGGACGCTCTGTCTCCGATGTGGCAGCTGAGCCAAGCTTCCAGCCGCCCTTGCTCTTCCGCAACCTGATGACCGGCGGTGCTTTCTGCTTTCCTTTGGCCTTGTCGGATGGCGCTGGACTTACACCGTCAAGGCGCTGACCATTACCTGGGTATAATGTCCGCCCTCGGGGACTGCTCACCGCAGGAGAGCCTGGAATGGACACATCCTCCATGCCCTCGTCGTCCTCCTCAGCGTCAACCTTGGCTTTCCCTTTCGCGTCCGCGTTATCCCCTTCCTTTGGTTTCTTCTTCTTCCCATCCGGCTTCGGCTTACCTACGCTCGCCTGCCACGGAACGCTCTGCAGACTGACAACGAGTCTCGCGGGTATGCCCAGCGCACGGCAGAGAGCCGTGAACAGCTGCGCACTCGTGTCGCGCGAGCCTTTCTGCATGAGCGCATGCTTCATCAAGCTCTTCTCGCTGCGTATCCGCTCTCCGTCAATTCCGTACCGCTCCTCAAGGTCCTCGTCCTCGTCATCGACGGCGCGTGCCTTACCCTTACCCTTGGGATCGGGCCGAGGAGCGGGCCGAGGTGGGGGGAGCGTCCTATTCACCTCGGCGAAGGTGCGCGAACGAATGTGGCCGTCGGGGACGATCTTAAACGTGCCTGACCACCAATCCGCTAGACGGGTAATGGCGGACTCGAATAGCCGGCCGCGCTTTGCAGGCTCGGGCACACGCGACTTGCTGATCATGGCGAAGGCGTTTTGCAGCGGGAGAGGGGTGAGGGACATCAAACGGGCCTGTGACAAGGGTTGGTCGGTTTTGCATAGGAGACAGGATTCGAAGGCGGACGTACATGGAGGAGGGGGTCATTCAACCATTTGTTACGGATCTTCGCGTTCGCAAGGAGCGCAACGGTATGGACCTTGTGGCAGTCAACGCGGATGGCCCGCTCGGCAGCGAGCTGGAGAGCCTTCTGCTTCTTCCTGGGCAGTCAAGTCAGCTCGTATACCTGAGAATCTACTATAGACGCACTTCGGATCGCCCTTCGCTTTACCCTTCGTCTTGATAGTAATCTCCAAGTGTGGCTTCTGCGAGGGTCCCTCTTCCGTGCCATGTACATCTCCGTAGTACTCCTGTAAGCTTGGGGCCACGGCCGACTCGGTTGCTGATGCATCGGCGGAGACCGTCGGTTGCGCGACCTCTACCTCCTCCCAGTCAAAGTCATCCTCGCTCTCCTCGCCAATTACGGAGCTGTGTTCTGTGTTCATGCTGAACGTCTCGCACGCGTGCGAGTCTTGTAGCTTGTAACCCTTCAGGTATATTACCGACTGGTTGAGGTGTGATTTCGTGCTATACACCAAGCTTCCAGACAGAGTGAGACACACTTTATACGGCGGTGGAAGTAAGAGAGGATAAGGTCAAATCCCGCGCGAAGGTCGAAGGAGCCGCGTCGGCTGACTCAGGACGCGACGTTACAGGATGCACATGACTGGTGTCACGTCACGCCTCGCTTCGTGCGCGGCCCGGCAGTCCGGTCCAAGCAACTTGAATTGACCCGTCTACATAAGTGAAAGCAGCCTAGAAGTGAAGAAAGCGATTGAAACAGCATGCGCTACAGAGTGAGCTCGAGTGTGATACTGCGATATATGCTCGGATCCGAGTCCCATGTAGCAAACGTCCGTACCGCGGATCCTGAAACCGGCGCATCACTGTAAGTCTGTAAACATAAGTATGTTCTAGCTCAAGCTACGCCTTCACGGTAGCATGGTTACTGAAAAGCTCAGGGTATGTCGCCTTGATGATATCCGCCGCCTTCTCTGCGACACCGTATACAGCAGCCGAAGTATGTGCGGCGGGTAACCGCGGCTGAAAAACACTTCGTGAGCCAACCAAACTTACCCCAATCACGAGCAAGCACACGTACCACCACAGATGCATCAACGACACGAAGTCCACTGACGCCCTTCACAAGCAAGTTGGGATCCACAACTCCCCACGACGCGTTTACCGGCGACATGGCAGCGGTCGCGACGGGGTGGAAGAAGCTAACCGCGTTCTCCCGGATGTATTGGTCGATCTCGTCGTCACTGGTCAAGTTCACCAGCGGGCGAATGAAGTAACCGTCCCATGCCTTCGCAGCGACAAACCGCTGACCAGTCTTGATGCCCTGGCGGACCATGTAGATATCGATGTCCTCGGAGAGCAACCTCGGGTCGATAAGCGGCACCGCGAATGGGTCGCTTGAGTTGATGGTGATGAACCCGCGCGACGCGGGCGAGACAGCACCGACGGGCAGGTTGAAGTAGTTGCCAGAGTCCTTGGTCGGGAAGACACCATTCTGAAACAGGAACTCGAAATGTGCGGTGGTGGGGCCGCTCGCGGGGTCTTTATGCGTCTCGAAGATCGGATCGTCGTCGGGCAGGCGGAGGAATGCGACCTGGTTCTCGGACGTGTCGACCATGAGCCCGGTCTTTCTCTCGCGCCACTCGGTGATTAGTGCGTCCTTGAGCGAGTCCTTGCGCCACACTTCGTCCAGAGTCTTCGTCGAATTGACTTCGAAGGTGATGCTGCAGCCGACGTGATCGGTGAGGTTCTGACCGACAGAAGGGTTGTGTACGAGGACAGGAATCCCGAGCGGTGTGAGGACTTCAGAGTCTCCAATTCCTGAGTGTAAGAGAATGACGGGCGTATGCACAGCACCAGCAGAGAGGATGACCTCCTTGGAGGCCGTGAGGTGCTTCAGCTCGCCTCCCTCTCCGTCCTGGAATTCAATGCTCTTTAACAAGAGAGCGCCGTCCGTGGGCAGAACACGTGAGACGCGCGCATGAAGCAGCACATCAAGGTTCTTGCGGTTCAGGTACTTGGGAGCAAGGTAGGCCTTCGAGCTGGAGCGCACTCCGCGGTCAATTAGGGCTTGGGTCCAACCTGTGGAGACATCAGTGGTGGAGGTAATTCGCATCTGCAATACGCACCGATACCAAGATGTTCGCCCGAGTTCATGTCAACCTGGAAAGGAAACTCCTCGAGCTCCCGGGTGACAGCGATGACACGGTCGTCAGTTGCCCGCCCCGCACCAGGAACGCTGACACCAATAATGCCGTGGAAGCCATGAACCTCAGCCCTAAACTGGTCCGACACGTTGTGCCCGTCCACAGGAAGGTTGAATTTCTCGCTCTGTTGGAGGATATGTCAGTCCTTGCGCATGAATGACAGAGTCTTTCGTGCCATGACACGGTATCCTACGATTGCTTGCCTCATGGGTATGCGTACCTTCTTGAAATATGGAAGTACCCCGTCCCACCCCCAGCTCTCGTCTCCGGAAAGGGCAGCCCAGGTGTCGATATCTGACTTCGTGCCTCGCGTGTACACAAGGCAGTCTGGATGACGACATAGAGTCTTCGTGAGTCATCGGACGTAGCAAACGCATGAGTGATCAGGCTACGCACTGACAGCACTCGTTCCTCCTAAGCCGATACCACGCGGAAAGGGTGGGGTGCGTCCAAGCAGACCGTCTTGTGGGACGGTGGTGAAGTTCCAGTCCCACGGAGTGTTTGGCGTCAAGGTGACGCACAATTGTGGTACGTCAATCTCAAGGACGCCGTCGTTCCTATGCACAGTCAACATTGTCAGCAGATTTACAACGCGCAGCAGCGCGTACGTAGCTGCACTTACGCGCCGCCAGCCTCGAGAAGCAGCACATTCACCCCTGCGCTCTCTGTCAAACGATTGGCGGTCGTCGCCCCACCAGGGCCAGCTGGTGAACCGTCAGCGCGGTGTATAGTCCGGATCGCCTAAAACAGAGACGCACCACCAACAATGATGAAGTCATATGATTTCTTAAGTTGCGAGGAGTGTTTGAGGATGACAGCGGTGGAGAGCCCAGCGAGCGAGACAGCGAACAGGAGCGGCTGAGCGAGCTTCATCGAGAGCTGAGGCAGAACGCGCAAGCCAGATCAATGAGCCAGTTGGCATATATATGGGGCGGGGAAGCCAGCTGGACTATGGCATCATCTCGAGAGGTCAAGTGGACAACGGCAGAAGCACCCGGTGCGCGAAGCCATGGCTTCCCATCCGCAGAAAAAGGCCCGAGCTCGACCGCCTGGTGAGTGAACCAGTAAGCGATTCGCGCGTCGCGTCATCCGCATTCTCAGGGTGTGGGGAGATGTCGGTTGATGGCGATGTGACTGCCAAGTTCGACTTGAAGCCGTTACACCTCAGCACTTGGCACTGAGTATAGTGTACTGTGCTCTACTGAGCGTGTATCTCTACTAAACATCAGCCTGGAGTGAACAACTTCAGTATGTGGGGGCACTGAGAGGACAAACTCCCAGTCAGGGGCTCAGGCTGGGGCCGGGACCAGGGCCCCCGAAGAGGCAAACGAGACGCCCGCCAGCGGGTACAGCTGCAACGTCGCTCAGTGCGAGAGTACTTGGTGTACGAGTTCAAATAATCACCTCGTTACCAAAACAAACGGTATCATTGCTGAGCCGTTTGACTTTGCATCTATGGCTTGATCGCGAGACAACTTCACGCTGCAACCCAACCAACCGGGAATACTTGCTGCATGTCGAAGGACATGATCTCGGTGCACGTCCGTGTTCAATCTTCTGACCTGGACCATGGAGTCGGACATCATGGTGCGTGCGCGGTCCGGCCTTGCGGAAGTTTGCGAGGCGCCTGGGCGTCTGTTTTACTCGTGCGTTCCTTTCCTCACCCATCCTGTCTAAGTTGAAGCTTTCGACGTTGGATCTCGTTACGGTACCGTCCATCCTAGCTGCAAGTATGTCGAAGACTATCCCCCACGATGATCAGCGTTCGGCCACTCCCACGTTCTCTCTTCGATCACCAGCCATTGTCGGTTCTTCGACAGCAAATTTCAATTTCCAGTCTCTGTCTAACGGTTCCCTGAAGGTACGTTGGACACTGCTACATGCCTCCAATCCCGGCTATACTTGACTTCAGTCTTAGCTTGATCCTATGAGTAATCTAACCGCGCTCAACCTGGATGTGCTCAACTACATGATGTCCGTTCTACCGACCGCAGACCTCTCCGCGCTCATGAAGACTTGCAAATATCTATACGAAGTAGCTCTCAAACCACTCTGCACTCGCTCATTTACTCCGCTGAACTCTGAAGCACGAGTGGCATCGTTCCACAGATTTCTCCGCATCGACTCAGGTCCCTCGTCTCGCGCCCCGTTCATCAAGGCACTCTGGCTGGATTCGGAGAACGACGAAGATACATACCTCGGCATCCTACGCCACTGTCACAAAGTGCGACGCCTTTTGTTGGGCATGTGGTCCGAGGAGATCGAGTCGTCGCTCATTTTACACGTCATCGCGACATCCCTCCCGAGTCTGGAGGACTTCAGCCTGTTCATTACGCCCGCCGTAACTGTAACTGAAAAGGAGCTGAGAAACTTAGTCCAGCTTCCTTTGCGCAAGTTCCAGCTTATGGGGAACATGAACTCTTGTCCAAATGCACTATCGGCCATCGTTCCATTGGGGCGCACGCTGGTAGAGCTCGGGCCGATCTCTTTCGATACTCTCCGTCCACCCATTGGCGGATCCTTCCCTGGAGTGGAGAGACTACATGTCCATTTCGACCATACCGACACATTCGTCGAAACAGTGACAGCATCCTTCCCTGGGGTGACCCACCTCGCGTTGTTGAGATGCAACACATTCATCCACCTGGCAGTCGCCCGTAACCTTCGGGCGCAGAACAGGCAGCGCTGGCAGGAGGCATCGAAATCGTGGCGATCGCTGAAAGCGGTGTGGGCGGCAGATTTATGCGAGCTGTATGCCTGCGGCCTCGCCCGCCACACAGCACATCTATCGGTGCCATTCACCTTCGACACTACAACCACCCCTATGTTCATGCGCGATATACTCGCGGATCTACGCCCGAATTCTCTCGCCTTGCGAATCCAGCTGGGAACTTTACGAGACCGACCGCCGCTGGTGCAGCTCCTGACAGCATTCGAAGCAAGCCTCTCCTCATGCGTGCGTCTCACATTGCGTCTCGTTACTCCCGCGTGGGCAACATACGACGGCGCACCTGCGGCGCTCTTACTCGTGCGTCGTCGATTGCAATTTGCGTCTGCGTACGTCATGCTGAACCCATTCCCGTGCGCAGGACGCTCTCGAGAATCACCTCCCGCAAAATGGCTCCCTCACACATCTCTTGCTGCTACACGTTCGCTCGTGGGGAACGGCCTTGCAACCAGAGCTGGTGCGGATCCCCGCGTTAGCCAGGGCCTCAAGGTCACTGCGCTGGATCGGCTTCGAGGCCGAAGGGGCGTTGCGTTGCTGGGAAGTAGCGCAGCCACGAAAGGGGGAGTCCACCGACCAGCTTGCGCAAGAAGCCGTCTTAGTAGAGATGAGCGAGTGTGCGGGAAGACGGGTGCTTGCGAGCGAGCAGATAGATGAGTTCGGGGAATGATCCTACGACTGATGTGCGAGCTGCAATGCACTGACAGGGTGAGAACGCAGATCTTCGTAGCGGTAAAGGTACGCCTGGATAGCCCGAGGTAATATCAATTGTCGTCTATTGCCACGGCCTAGGTTTTGACGGGTGTTATCAACGAGCGTCTGTTGCAGCCGTGCACTGCCTGCCAGCACCGTCCACCAAAGCTCCAAAAGCTTGGACGCTCCTTACGCTACATTGCAACGTGCTATGACCACAGTATACTTGGTACAAGCATGTTGACGACTACCTTCCACGATGCTCAGCGCTCGGAGTCCCCCTTCACGTTCTCTCTCCCTTTACCAGCCATTGCTCCTCCAACGCGAGATCCCAAGCTCCAGCCAGCATCGTCTTCCAGTGGCCAAAGGGTGGTTTGCCACGTCATGAAACATTCAACCAATGACTGCTGACTTGAGTTCAATACAGGGGGCTCCTGCCCATCGGCTCACTACACTGAATGCGGACGTGCAGAACCACATCATGTCCGCGTTGTCGACAGCGAACTTGTCCGCGCTCATGAGGACTTGCAGACACCTCTCTGAGGCTGCTCTTTTACCTCTCTGCGCGCGCTCGTACGCTCAGTTGGATAGCCCAGCACGTCTGGCGTCATTCCACCAGTTCCTCCGCATCAACTCTGGACCCTCCTCCCGCACCACCTACATCAAGGCGCTATGGCTGGACGTCCCGTACGAGCCGTCCCATTCGAACGAGGAGTCCAATCTATGCCTCGGTATCTTACGCCACTGCCGAAACGTGCGACGTCTTCGCTTGAGCTCGAATTTCAGCGACATCGAGCCAACACTCCTTTTCCACGTTATCGCGACGTCCCTCCCTGCTCTCGAGGAGTTGAACCTGTTCGTCATGCCCGATGTGACCGAAAAAGCCATTCACAAGCTCGTAGGACTTCCTCTGCACAAGCTACGGCTCACAGGAAACCTGTTCTGTGTTCCAGATGCGCTC
This sequence comes from Polyporus arcularius HHB13444, assembly GCA_004369055.1. Lineage (NCBI taxonomy): Eukaryota > Fungi > Basidiomycota > Agaricomycetes > Polyporales > Polyporaceae > Polyporus > Polyporus arcularius. Next base: position 40,582 of record ML211151.1, on the reverse strand, counting down.
TCGGCCATCGCCCCGTTGGCCGCTACACTCGTAGAGCTCGACCAAATCTCTTTCCGTCATCTTCGCCCGCCTCCCGGCGGTTCCTTCCCTGGAGTCAAGAAACTAGGTGTCCAGTTCCACGACGCCCACACCTTCGTCGAGACCCTGACATCTACATTCCCTGGTACCACCCACCTCACGTTGTTGATGAGCGACACGGCCATCGCACCCGCAGTCGCCCTTGGTCTTCGGGACCCGAACAGACAGCGATGGAAGGAGGTCCCGCCGACAGTTTGGCGATCTCTCAAAGCAGTCTGGGCCACCAATTTGCCCGAGCTACATGCATGCGGCCTTGTTCGCCATACAGCACACTTATCGGTGCCGTTCGACTTCCACACCACAAGTACGCATATGTCTATGCTACTCGACATAGTCGCGGATATGCGTCCAAACTCCCTGGAAGCACGCATTGATGTCGTAAGCTTCGTGAACCGACTACCCTCGGTGCACTTTGTGGAAACACTCGAAGCGACCCTCTTGTCATCCGCACGTGTTACGCTGCGGTTTGGCACCTTCGGGGAGAAAAGCTACGATGGGGCTACCGCGCACTTGATGGTACGCCCTCCGTGTCTCAGTGAATCTGCGTGAGTCACACTGAGGCACGCTGTGCACAGGACGCTGTCGAGAACCACCTCCCGAAGAATGGCTCGCTCACGCATCTCTTACTGCGACACGTCGCGTACAGTGGCAAGGCCGTGCAACCGGAGCCGGCGCGAATTTCCGCATTAGCCAAGGCTTCAAAGGCCATGCGCTGGATAGGCATCGAGGTCGACGGTGTTTTGCGTTGTTGGGAAGTAATTCGTCCCCAATCCACCGACGATACTGCGCAGGAAACTGTCTTGGTAGAGATGAGCGAACATGCGGGGAGGCGGGTACTTGCGAGCGAGCAGATGGACGAGTTTCAAGAGAAATGATCCTACGGACTTGGGGGCGTCCCGGTAGGTGAGGTGGTAAGTTTGGCCCGGTTGGAGGGTAGATCCCCACGCCTGGGGTTTCCGCCTTCGGACATTCTGGGCTAATCAACTCATATATGCTCGTGAACGTTCCACTCATGTATAGTTTACATCTTTTAGTACGCGTTCGAGAGACATGCATACAATTGTCCGTGACAACGTCAGTCCAAGGAAGGAGCACACGTATGGTTCTAGAGAGCGCGAGGCCGTTGCCTGATATTGCCGTGGAGAGTAGACCGCACCTCCGTTCAAACCTGTATCATTGGTCAGCGTGCTGCGCGCATTGCGAATGATGCACTGAATCTTACCGCGCCGTCGTTGAGCTGGTATCCGACAGTATACTCAGGCAAGCCAGCATTCTGGAAGGCATGTCAGTGCCTTTGAACCCCCAGCTATTGGCTATGGGGGAGCACAGACCTTCGTGTCGGTGATAAGGGACGCCTTGATCGCCTGGGATTTGACCATGTCCTCCCAGATAGCCATGTCGTCGGTCAGGGTAGCCGCTGAAGACCGGTCTGAGAGATCAACCTGCGGGCCCGAGCGAGGACGAACAGTGCCGGAGGCGACGGGAATCGCGAGAATGCGGGAGTTCAAGCTGGGAGAAGCGTTCGTAAGGACCGAGTGTGCAAGCCAAATCGGAAGCTCTCGGGACTTACTTCAGGAGCACGCTGAGAGTGTACACTGCAGATGATGACATGCTGTCAGAGATGTGCCCGGACAATTCTTTCAAGCATGGAAGAATGACGTACAGTTCCCGAGGACGCACGTCCCAGCAACCCACAGCATGTTCGCCATCATGATTGCGACTGCGACCGTGTTGAAGGTAGAAACAATGCTAGAATGCCCGAAATCTCAGCGTGCCTTCTGCGAGTAATGCTTCGAACACACTCACCCGCAAAAGAACAAGCTCTTGACGGTCCAGTACTCCAATTCGCTCATCACCGTCGTCCGGCCGTGCCTGCAACAAGTTGCCTCAGCCCATGTGCGCAGATTGTGAAGTCCTCGGACGTACTTCTGGAGCACGTATGGCTTCTGCATGCGCACGTATGCCACGGCCGCGATGACAATGTTGATTCCCGCGGAGACTGCGAACGTCACAACCATGGGCCACTGCACAGATCGTCTGAATATCCGTATGATGCTGACAGTTAAATATCGGTGAACTCACGACATCGCCCATGTAAAACATGAGGATTGCCAAGGGGCCCACATTGAACCTAAACCAATTCAGTACGCAGCCTGTATCCTCGGAGAGCTTGGACTTACAGGACTACGACAGAGTCTGCCGGTGGTCACTTGAATAAGATGCACGGTATTAGCGCGATGCACAAGGGAACTCACAGATACTGGTCGCTGATCCATGGAAATGATGATGAGGTCCAGTGATGGCTGCAGCAAAGAGCATCGCACTCACCGAATTGCAAAGCGGTGAAGAAGAGCTGCGGATACGACAGCCTCTTAGCAATCATCGTTTGCGTTGACATGGAAGCGGGGTGACTCACAATGATCATGGTGAGGTAGACATTACGCATGACTACCCGAGGCCATTAGCTCAAGCCAATGGTCATGGTCAGGATCGCGACTCACTGGCATGAAGTCGGAAGGCAAAGAAACTACAATTATTCAGCACAGGCGAGACGACTGCAGGGGTTTTTGCCTCACATTTGGGCGATGGATGCCGTGAGAGTCTGCGATGCGAAGTCAGCAATAGACAAACACATAGAACTGCCTCAGGACCTCACCGTGAACAGGATCTGGAGCTAAGAACCGGCGTGAATGAGCGCTTTGCCAAGAGATCATGAAAAGTTGGCCCTACCGCAATACTCCTACAGACAGAGATTGGCAGGTGAGCGAGGGGACCAGCAGTAGTCGGAACTGGAGGAATCACATACCATTCTGGTGAAGCGAAGTCGTTCAGACGTCCGAAGTCGATAACGACAGCAGTGTAGGTGCCATGAATAGTCGCAATCATCTGTATGACGTTGAGCAGACTGTCATCAAGCCGTCGTCGTCAGCGGTGCGCCCTCTGTAACTGCCAAAGGTCGTCCACGTACAGCATGCTCGCGACCTGAGGTCAACGGTGGACAGGAAATCATCAGACACAGGTCTTCCTAGACATATATGTCCCACTCACAGTCGTCTTCATCAGAGCCCCATCCGATGTGTTGCCGCGGAAGTAGCTGTTCGCCTTCGTAACCACAACACCGAACGTCCTGTTGACCAGCGCGGCATTGGGCACTTTTCAATACCTCTTGAGAGAGTAGACAAGCTTACATCGCCGCGAGCACTAGGCCGATCTCGAGTGCTCCCAATGCAACATTCAACATGTCCGCGAATGTCAGCAGGAACTCCTGGATGTCGAACGAGGGATCGTTGCCGGAGTACCCAGGAGCAGGCGTCGAGCTCACTAAACCACTGCTGGCGGTAGCAGTGGCGAAGCTAGCACTTGGTGCCACGCCGGTAGCATTTGCAAGCGCGGACCCAACAACAGAAGAGATCGTCCCAGTCACGATCACGAGCGAAGACGATCCTGACATCGTGGATGATGAAGAGCAGAACGGAAGATGCCGGCGATGCCAAAGGGACGTTCAGTGGACTCGGACAGGCCAGGAGCTGAACGCAGCTCGACTCCGCGGGGTCTGAGTGTGTCTTATAGAGGTCTTGGCCAGCGGCGACTTCGACTGCGATCAGACTTCCGTCCCCTTTGGGCACAACTTTTCCGTGAACTCGACAGCCCGCGGGCTATGTCATGGGACTGAGCAACAGATACGAGATATGAGCATTGGAAATGACGGCATGCTATTCCACTCACCATCCGCGACCGTCGCAGCGAGGCCGAGGACACTTAGCTGGATTCGGCCACTGTACAAATTGGACATTCAGCCTTCAGTCACGTACGTATACACCGGGATCCTGGCCGAAGGGTTCATGCGAAGCAGACTGGCGGCATGAGAAGGTACAGGACTCGGTGCGGCACAAATCGCAAGTTGAACGGAGTTGTGGCGCCGCGCTTCGTCCGACGGCCTTCATGCCCACTATGCGAATATGATCTCCCTTGAATAGAAAGAACCGCGCCTGCAGCAATGTGTGAGTAGCATGGTGTGCTGCGCAGTTGGTGCGCAGCGCCGAAGCATAGAATCATCGAACCTAAGACGATGGATGCCCCTGGTCCATGTCCACCAAACTTCCGAGGAAAACCGAGGTTATTGGAGGCGGAGGTGAAGTCCAGCTCGCACGAGATGTCGATGCGAACCTTGAGTTTACCCGCGCTAGCTGGGGCCTCGCCGCTAAGATGCTTATCGGAAGGTTGGCTGCCTCAGTACGTGCATCCGCAGATGGATTCGAGTACCTATGATGCACTTGTTAGCGTTCATATGGGTAAGATCAGTATGACGGTCGGTCTAGATATGACAGTACTTACATAGCCTGGGCCGCCGTTATTTCGCCGGATAAGTAGGCGTCGAGATCAGGGAGGTGTTGCGTTACTCAGAATTAGTGCGTCCCTATATAGAGAGGGGCCCTTCTACGAGGCTACGCAAGGACCCGCCCTGTGACCGGAACTTGGTAGAGACGAGCGAACCTGAGCCTGAGCGAACTCGGGCCAGCGAAAGGCGGGCGCCTGCGAACGACGGGCGGGCTGTGACGGGACGGACCGGACCGGCTACCCGAAGAGTGCCGTTCAACTTCAACAAGTCCAAGTTGGGCTCGCTTTGACTGTACTCAGATGGCGCGGAGGTATATAATGGTGCGTGGCTCTGAATCGGCATGAATTGTCCCGCTAACTCATGGTCAAAGTGTCGTAGTGCTTAGTGTGAACTCGGATTCGCCCTAAGGGCTCGTACCAGCGACGTCGAGACTCGACAGTCGTCGGTGACTGCGATTCGATCCCACTCGGATGGTCGGGCTCCCAGACCATGTGAGAAGCAAAGCTGCGGTCGCAATTGTAGGGACCTGCTTCGTACCGTGCAACTTCGTCACATGAAGCGGCGCAGCGCAGGCCCAACTCCATGTCACGGTTGACGCGCTGCCATCGGCGAACTTGAACTTTGCCTGCGCCGTTTTGATATTTGAAGTTACATATGCACTTGCTTCCCAAAAGTCGTATATGGAGAATATTCAGCTGGCCCATCAGGTGAGCAATGTGAACCTTCCTATACAAGACCACTCATTCCAAACGTTGCGAGTCCCGCAGGGAGACGTCTACTGTAAGTTCGGCAGACTCCACGGTGGCGTCCGCATCTCAAGCCCTCGACTGATATAGCACAATTCGAGATCGCAGCGACGGCGTATGCGTATAAATCACACCGTCGTTACTGCCTTCCGGCGGCATTCTCGCGAGCCTGCTCGCCGCATCCACGTCCGGCCGCCTTCCAGAATGTCATCTACGCATGCATCTAGCGGGTATCTCGGGACCTCGACCTCTGCGACGTTGAGCGTGATTACTCTCAGGCCAGGCGGCCAGTTGGTCAGCGAGGAGACGCTTGGCCCTTTGTACCAGGGAATGGTCTCACAGCTGCACCAGTCCCTGGGTGTCTTGGTCGTCGGGCTCATGCTCGTCGCCATGTGAGTACTGTATGGTGCTGGGTGTTCTCTGCGGGAGCTCGGCTGATATACAGGCACTCGTACACAGATCGTTCTGGGTGGTATGCGTGAAGGCAATGCAGTACTACGCTGGTCGTGCAAAGGCGGATGGTAGAGGTACAAAGGCGACTGTGAGTCTTTGCCGTCATCTACACCTTACGCGCACAATCTCATGATACTTATCCTCATATAACAGCTCGCAACCTTGATGTATGTGGATGTGATGTTCGCACGCAGGCGTTGCGGTTACTGAGCATCCCGCTGTGGAGTCTAGCGCGCTCAACCTCGTACAGTTCGTCATTGCGGTGTATCAAGTCTACCGTTCTGTCGTCCTCAACTTCGGAGATCTCTTCAAGCTGCTGGACAATGACTGGTCAGCCGATTTTCACTTTGACCGTTCTGTCTCCGGCCGATCTCACTAACGCCGTATTACCAGGTGTATCCCGGTGAGAGAATCTGAGCCAGCACTACTTGCTTCAATATGAGATCCTCATATGACTCGGGCGCAGATCCAAATTTTGGTCATGGTACGAGGTCTCAGACCTCATGCCTAGTAACTGCAAATCTCACAATTCGTTGCAACAGGCTTTGACTGCATGCGTGGCCCAAGGGTAAACCCAACCAGTCCTGAGATACGCCAGTGGTATACAAAAGCTGATACATACCGTGACATCTTTCCGCAGGTTCTTCACACACATGTTGCATACGAGTATGTTCTCCATGTATGCCTCGCGTAGGAAGTTATGCTGAAGAAAGACTCCTCGTAGTCAGGCGGAACCAATTCGTCAACAAGAGTAGCGTGGGTTATTCGCTGCAGTGTGAACGACCATCAAGTGCCAGGGCTTACCACTGTGCGCACCAGATTGCCCTCATCGTGACTCAGTTCAGTATGTGTGGTGGATCACCGGGGAGCACTCAAGTTGTCGCTGACCATGCTACCCTTCTCCCCCACGAGTCATGGCTATCGGTGCGTCATTGTCCTTACGACTAGTACGAGTCCCGTCACCATGTCTCATGCATGGCTCTCGAGTAGTCTCAGTGGCCGAACTGTGAGCCTTTCTCTGCCACTCCGATTGATATATATTGATTCGCGATACACTCTAGCTTCCAACTGGGATATGGGGCGATCATGATCTTCGACTTCGGCTACGTGCGTACTGAGCGTGTGAAGACGCTCGCACTGATGACTGAAAGCTTCCAGTTCTCCATCTATGCCATGTTTGGGTTTTCAGCCAGCATCAATGTCGCGCTGGCCAGCGTACTCTACCTACTGCAGCGGTGCGGCGACAGTATCGCCCATTGTGTTCACTTGTTGCTGAAGCTTGACCAGGAGAGGCGCGCCGAGTCGGACCTTCCGGGAGCAGTTGCAGTATTGGACTTTCGAAAGCCTCATGGGGTGCGGGTGAGAAGATCGCGCGCATATACGTCCGCCGGTCACTACTATCCTCTTGACAGCGTCCTCTCAGTCTTCGCGGCAGTCATGCTTGGTGTCGCAGGTCTCGACCTCGTTTGGCTCGTGACAACCTTCTCGCTCGGGAATCGTGCGTGTTCCAGACGAGGATAACTACCTGACTTGACCGTCCCCTCTAGTGTATACTTTAAGTGTCCTCTTCAGGTGAGTTCCCTATACCTGCCTACACGACATGATGCTCATACGGTGCTCTGCTGTAGCCTGTCCACTCCTAGGCTCTCACCGTCCGCGAAGCCCCAGGATCAATCCAAGCGGCCTTCGGCGATGAGTGTGATGTCGACCCCTACCTTGACGAACGACGTGGAGGAACGGCGTGGAGCCGGTCAGCTCGACGAGGCTGCAACCACACCGGCTGCCGCCGTCCCAGTGAAGGTGAGCATAGGCACCAAAACTGCGGCTCGGCACCGTCACGAAATTGCTTCTAGAACCCAGATGGCAAGCTGGAATACGTCCTTGGCTACCATACCGGCGATGCGGCGGTAAGGAGTCCACACGTACGTATACGGACACAATCAAGCTCAACTTCATGCCTCTCGCAGGTTTGATGGCAATGCTAATCGCCGGCCTTCCCGTCTGCAGACTTGGCATAATCATTCTATTGCTCAGTGGTAGCGTGGACAGACTGCTTTGGCCTTCTGTTATGCTCGGACAGGCGACGCTCTCGTTCGCGGCGATCTCAATGTATCTCCCGGGCCATTGAATGCAATATATATTGTCCACGATCGCACAGTGGTCGTCAGTAAAAGTGAGGTCTATCATAGTCCGCATGAGTCGGTGCGTCTCTGGTCGCTCGCGCAGGATGAAAATGCAGTGAGCACGGCAGCAGGTAAGTACACGCACTTGAGGCTGCCTTCCGCATCCCTGTCGATAACTCAAGTCTCGCTGTATTTACGTTGAGCATTGTCTTCCGGCGTGTGCGCATCCTAGTCTGCCCTACTATGTGTACACGGTCGGCGTGCGTTTTAGGTACGCCTCTATCCGAAAAGTCGTCGTGCCTCAGGAGCTTTCGATGATCTGTCTGTTACAGAAGCGCTTAGCCCGCATGACTGGAGGCAGGACCAATAGGATCGACATGGCCGCTGGATGGTAAGCAAGACAGGAATTGAGCATTCCTCGGAGGATGAAGCGATACGTACTCTCTCGTCATGAGTGCGACGAACACTCACGTCATTCCGACATCTGTTGCAGCCAACAGTCAGGAACAGAGTTTGCGTATTGTCGGGTGACCATGATGCCTGAACGCAGTACGTGCATCTACCACATTTTTCCTGTTTCGCGCAGCCTCTGTGGCGTCTGCATAGATAGGCAGCGCTGCAACGGGACCATGTCACCAGTGGATAGAAGGTGGAAGCATCGGCTCCAGGGAAGGACCGACCGTACAATCGTCCGCTGCTGGCGGTAAGTTCGGTGCGCCCACTGGTACTGCGCCTGGAGAGTTACGCCAGCTTGGGAACATCGATAGCATGGAAGACAGGTCATTGGCTATGGAAGTTGCATGCGGCCTGGCAGATTGTTCTCATGGCTGGGCCGTCCTGGAGATGGCACAGACTTGTCGCCGACCGAAGTCTAGACTGGCGGCTAGGATAGGATGGGTCTAGGTAGCCAGCGCCGTGTGCTGCAGGTTTCATTAGGTTTCACCGCCCTTTCCAGCGTATGCTTTCTGGGGGAGATGAGCCGTAGAATAGTGGTTTCGCGGTCTGAAGAGCAGGCGATGGACGAGCGAAGAGACGGGAGTCGGACGGGGAGGTCAGCAGGATAGCTGGAGATCGAGATTGGCGCGAGGAGCGACGTAATCTAATCTTATCTCGAGGGCGTCATTGCGCGCATTCGCCGACGAGACCCACCCAGGCCGCTGCGATGGACGACCGCTCCAGCCCGGCGAGGCTTCCGCTCCCTTCCATCCTATCTCCCGCAACCGCCGGTCCTCCTCGTCCAAAGCATATATAAGCTCTCTCGCACACTGCTGCCGTCCTCATACCACCCACTTCCACTTCCACTCCCAACCTCCCACTACCTACTATCATGAGCGGCAGCAATCAGGCCGTCGCTTCGCTACAATCTGAGGTCACCAAGCTTCGCCATGAGCTTACGACCGTCAAGAATGCCGGGCACAGCGCCAATGGTTCGACCATAGCGGCCGACACCATGTATGTCGGCCAGTACCTCGTAGAGAGGCTTGTCCAGCTCGGCATCACAGTACGTCATACCGCCTCCGTATTCCTCGCGTAGACTGAGCTGTGGTCTAGAAAATGTTTGGTGTCCCCGGTGACTTCAATCTGGGTAAGTGATCGCCGCATATATGCAGACGCCATAGCCTGACATGATTGTACAGGCTTCCTCGTGCGTCCAAGATATGCGCTGGATCTATGCATCGTCTCACCAGAACTGCTTTAGGACTTCGTGGAGGATCATCCGAAGATCGACTGGGTCGGCAACTGGTATGTGCCTGCTGCGTCTTCGCTTCCGTAGGTCGCTGACGCTCTGTGGCCGCGAAGCAATGAACTGAACGCGGCGTATGCCGCCGACGGTTACGCGCGTGTACATGAGGGAAAGCTCGGTGTAGTGCTCACAACGTACGATTAACTGTGTTTCAAGGCACATCAACAGAAGCTTACATTTTACCAGGTTCGGTGTTGGAGAACTCAGCGCCATGAACGGTATTGCGGGAGGTGAGTCCGACACAATCCATGTGCTAGACCTGTCTTGACGTGTGCACGTTCAGCGTTCTCGGAACACGTCCCCGTCCTCCATATTGTCGGCGTTCCGAGCACCTCTCAGCAAAAGGCGAAGCCCATGCTGCACCACACTCTTGGTGATGGTCGGTATGTAAACTCACCCCGTCGCGAGCGTGTACTTGGGGCTGAAGGAACGCTAGCTTCGACGCATATTACAAGGCCGCGCAGCAGTTTACCATTGCCCATACCAACTTGGTCGATATTCAAACGGCCGCCGCGGAGATCGACCGCGTCATCACTGAGTGTCTGGTGATGGTACGTATTCTCTCGGTGCTATTTATGACGCGACATAGATCTCATCCCATTTGCATCACAGGCACGGCCAGCATACCTCATGCTGCCCACGGATATCGCCTATATGCGTATTTCGGCCACACGCCTCAAGACGCCACTTAACATTGAGCCGCCACCGAACGAACCGGAGACTGAGGAGTTCGTCCTTGACGAGATCATCAAGCTCGTGGAGGCGGCCCAGAACGACGTCATCATCCTCGTTGACGCTTGCGGCATCCGCCATGGTGTCAGGCATGAGGTCGAAGAGCTCGTCCACCGCACCGGGTTCCCGGTCTACGCCGCGCCGATGGGCAAGACTCTCATTGATGAATCGTATCATCGTTATGGAGGTGTAAGCACCATCCCGGTATCGCCGATGTCTTACAACAAGCTCACAACGGTGCTTGCAGATCTACGTCGGCGAGATCTCACACGAAGACATCAAGGAGAAGGTCGAGTCTGCGAAGCTCATCCTCTCCATTGGTGGCCTGAGGAGTGACTTCAACACCGGCAACTTCACGTACCACATCCCGACGCAACGAACTGTCGAGGTGAGTCTGCCTCAGTCCGCTTGTCCTTACTTCGCGACTAAGGCTTCCGTTTCAGCTCCACTCCGACCACGCACGCGTCCAATATGCGATGTTCCCCGGCATCGGCATGAAGCGTCTGATGCCCAAGCTCACCGCGCGCCTGCAGCCGTACAAGGAGGGCGCGTTCCAGCTCGAGGTGCCCAAGTTCGAGGCACCCGTGCCGAAGGAGGACAACGACATCATTACGCACACCTGGCTCTGGCCCCGTGTCGGCCAGTTTTTCAAGCCAAAGGACATCGTCGTTGCCGAGACGGGCACGTCAGCGTTCGGTGTGCTCGACGTCCCGCTGCCGGCGGGGGCGATCTACGTCAGCCAGATCCTCTGGGGCAGCATCGGCTGGACGGTCGGCAGCACGCTGGGCGCCGCGTTCGCTGCCCAGGACCGTGGGATGAACCGGACGATCCTCTTCGTCGGTGATGGTAGCTTGTGAGTGTCTTGTCATTGGAGGGAGGACTTGGGATGCTGATGCAGGACACCCATTGTGCAGGCAACTGACGGTGCAGGAGCTGTCGGTCATGCTCCGTCACGGGCTCAAGCCCATCATCTTCGTGCTCAACAACAGCGGGTACACGATCGAGCGGTACCTACACGGCAAGACGCGCAAGTACAACGACATCTCCAACTGGTGCGTGCCCATGCATTCCCTTCGCACTTCATACTCTCTTGCATTGTTGCTCATGGAGAATGCGTGGATGCAGGAAGTGGACGAAGCTGCTCGACACGCTCGGCGGCGAGGAGGGCAAGACCTCCAAGTCGTACACGGTGCGCACGAAGCAGGAGCTGTCGGACCTCCTCGACGACCCCACGTTCGCGGCCGCGGAGACGATCCAGCTCGTCGAGATGATCATGGAGAAGCACGATGCCCCGCGCGCGCTGCAGGTCCAGGCGGAGCTCAGTGCGAAGACGAACCGCTACACCGCGGACGCGTGATCGCCCCCCTCTGGGCCGATCCTCCCCTCCGCCCTTCCCTCCTCTCAGTTTGAGTTTGGGGCCGCTCCGACCAGCAGAATTGAACGGACTTGTATTAGATGGATGTGACGACACCGACACCTGAGCATGCATATGTACCATATTGTTGCATACCTGTTGTAGTACCAGCCTTATAGACTCTCTTCGCTCTTCCTCCTTCCATTCTGTGTCTACGTGCGATATAGGTAGCCATATGGGGACGTTAGTCTCATACCAAGACCCTCTGCGTGTCAGTGTGAGGGGTTTGCGTGGAACCTAATGGGGATGTAGAGTGCATCGGGGAGGGCTTAAGAAAAACACCAAGAAGCAGCTGTTGTAGTATCAGCCTGTAGACTCTCTTCGCTCGCTCTTCCTCCATTCTGTGCCGACTATTGCGGTAGCTATACGGGGACGCAAGGCGCACCGGCAGAGGCCCAAGAAAATATCAAGAAGCAGGGTTTGCACTACACCATATCGGAGATGGTCGTATGTTGATCGCTGGCGGCGCATTGGAGGAAAGTCTCGGCATCGGAAAATGCAGACGCATTCTCCGAAGGACTCGTGGCAAGCTGAAGAGTGCTTGAAGCACCTGAATGCTTCGCCCCGGGAGTAGCGGGACGCGACTCGGAGGAGGACCCCTCGGAGCGCTCAGACACCTTCGTCACCGAGCTCGTGGAGGAGTCAGCCGCTGATGAGAGACAGGCCCGATGGTGAGGACGGCTGCAATTGCAGACAACTACAAAGACGACGCACATAGATTCGCTGGTCTCAAGAGCGGAACTCCTTCGTACCGAGCTGGCATGTCAGAACGTGGGCTGGTCGGCGGGCTGTACGAAGGAACGAACGATGCCGGCGTCGCAGACACCCTCAATGACCCTAGATTGCGAATTGAGTGATGCTATCTGCATGCGAACAGAGGACGAACGCACCTTGACCGCTCGGCCACCGTCGCCTTCCCGTCCCAGTGAGCTGCGAAGGGAGCATCCAGAAAAACTTCTCGAGGACGTTCAGATCCCCTTGCAGCGCCTGGAGGTCCTCCTGCAGCGTGCTCGCGAGCTTGATAGGGCCGGAGTCTCCGAGGTCCGTAATGTCGATCCTATCCAACCTTTCCACGTTCTTCTTGAAGAACATCTCAAACCTGTCCATCGTTGCCACTGCTCGTATGTTCGTGAGGACGTCCTGGTAGCTCTCCAGGATATCTGGCGGAATGAGCGGGCTGCAGCTCGCATCGGTCTTCAGCGAGACCATGTGCGCAATGTGGTCGGACCTGCGGAGAGCCCACAAGATGACCCCGAGGTTGGAGAGGTCTTCCGTCAGCGCGACGTGGACGAGGAAGCCATGCAAGGAATCCAACACGATGTCTATTTGCAAACGGATGCGTTCAATTTCGTGAGGGGTTTCGACTACCAGCCGCCCGAGGTAGCGGAGCAGCATGGGGTATGTACGGAGGTAGGAGAATACGAGTGGCAGGCCCTTGGGGTCCTGGTTGCGAATCAGGGATGAGTACTGTCCCGGGGTGTTGGGGCTCGGCCAGGTGGACACAACTGCAGAGGTCCCGTCAGACGGATGTAAGAACGTGGAAAGCGGGAAGCCTTTGGCACTCACGTTGCTCTACTACTTCTGGCTTCACTCGGGTTCCACCGTCTGATGCTGAGTACGCGAGGGTCTGCGTCACCCTGTAGAACGCGAGGTCCGGTTGAAGCCCTCGAGATACGAGGATCGCCATAGTCCGCACGAACAATTCTCCTACTTCGGAGTTCGCTTCCATGCGGGGCCACCATGCGTCCGCCAGTAGCTTGCCCACCATCTTCCTGTTGCGCTCCGGGTCCCGTGCAGCGAGGGTCATGTAGTGAAGGATGCTGGGCATGATGGGCTCGTATCTATTCGACGAACGTTCGATGTCCTCCATGAAGGGCCTGAGACATTCGGGAGAGACGGCCCACATGACTGGAATGACAGCCGTCTTCAGCAGGGTCTCATCGAGGGAAATATCGTAGGCCCGGGTCGCGAGGCCGCGGTCCAGGTGGGCACGCTTCGCGCGCACTTCAGCCTTTTCGCGCGCGTGCCAACTACGATATGTATCTTTCTTGGTGAACTTGAACAGTGGGCGAGCGCGCCAGTTCCGGAACTTGACGTCGAAGCTGAACAGCGGGCGGAGTGTCTGCTTTATGAGGAAGACACCAAGCGCTTGGGGAGACTGGTAGAAGCAGTCGGGATAGAACGCGGGAAGGAGGGTAGTCGCGGACAGGAAGAGGAGTAGGATGCTGACCAGCGCAGTCGCTATGGTGGCCACAACGAAGTCGAGGTTCCACAGAAGGATGATGAGGCCAGCCAGGAACATGATCACCGACACCATGAGGAGGATGGGCAGCATCGCGATGATACTGTCTGCGTGCCATTTCGCAAGCGACTGGTAACGATACTGGCGCAGCCGGGCTATGTCATGCGAGTTGCCGGACAGACCGAGACTGTACTGTTGCAGCCACTGCTTGACCATGAGGGCGACGGACGCTGCTGAGAGTGTGCAGATAAGGGAGGAGAACCAGAGTGCGTTGACCCAGACTGCGTAGCGAGGTGTACGGAATGGAGGCGGCGCGTATATCAGTCCCGTGGTGGTCAATGATGTCCCATTCGTAGAAGAGCTGCCCAGTTGGGCGGAAAGATGGATGAGCGCATTGGCAATGATGTCCGAGTTGTCTTGCTGCAACAGTGCGTATGACTGCACATTGAACGCGGTGAGTACAGCGGAGAAGAGGCCGGCCTGTATACGATGCGCGGAATGAGTCAAGATGGAGCGGCGAAGCGACATTCAACACGTACGAATACCAAGAACATGTCAATTTCTGTATTCCATCGCTCGACCATCTGGTCACAATATTCCTGCACGGTATGGGCGCACTTGTCCCGTGCATGTGAGATCTCGCCGTCGGAGAAGGGGCATACGATTGGTCTTGGTGCCTGACCACCCCGTGTAACCTGCGAGGCCTGCCGCCCGAGTGCAGAATTGTCAGATGAGATGTGCATCCGATTGAACCATACATGAAGACTCACGAAACTCGGCCTTGGGAGCGACATGGCTGCTTGCTGATGAGGACGTTATGAAGAGACTAGACGTGCTGGTTCGCGGCGCAATCATCCTAGGACACTCACGGCCTTATAATCGGGAGCGGTGAGCGCTCCGTCGAAAGTGACGAGTTCCGTCAGAACAGGGTCTTGGAAGAATCAATGCCGCGGCTGGCAGGTGTGGGAAGCCAGCTAAGCAAAACAGAGCTTCGAAGGCTATACGTACTGTCACAACAAGAGCTGACCGTATGCTACATGATACCTCTACATCCCTCCCGTGCTGGCTCTCCATTCAGGTGCGTGGAGGGAAGACATACGCCTGCGAATCGACGCTGCGCTTCGTCCTGATCATGTTGAGCTCTTCGAGGAGCGTCTGGCGCCGGTACTCCAGTCGGAGATTGGGCACGTTCGTCTACGAGCAATTCATGAGGCGATGCCTTCGAAGGTGATCTGAACGCTCACGTACCTTATGGATGTCGTTGCCCGCAGCACCTGGGAGATACCATTTCTGGCCAAGCCAGTGCCGCTTGACTTCCATCTCGAAGCCGCTCTGGATGACGGAGTTGCGCGCCAACTCAGCCAACGAGCTCTGGGGGAACTTGTATATCTATGTGGGGGCAGACGTGAGCACGCTGGACCCGACACTTGAGACCACGCCACTCCAGCTTACATGAGCGGCGACGCTGTACTCTTCCAGCAGTGGTTCCTAGATGCAAAGTGTTCAGCCGCCAGAGGAAAGGCTCAATATCCATGAGAGCCTACTTTCGTGAAGTGGAACTGAAGGGGGTCGTCGGTGCTCAGGCTGACGTTCAGGCCGACCTTGAAGAAGTCCGGTAGCGGGTTCCGCTCATACGCCAAGAACAGAGCGTTATTGCTCAAGGGGCTCATCGCGAGGCCGATCTGCTTCAAGTAGAAAAGGTACTGCAACGCAGGCACCTTGCGCAGAAGGATGCCGTGCGATATGGAGTGTCCTGTTAAGAAGGCCGACGCGAGATGGTCCGGGTCGCCGGCCTCGCCACAATGTGGTCGAAGCACGAATGTGCCTGTGGAGACGGAATCAGCGTCATCTTCAGCATATTCAACCGTGGTTGATCACTTACAGAAACCACGAACACGGCGCCACTGGTTCAGGCTCGCAATGTTGGCGTACATGTAGTACACCCAGTACGAGTAAGGGGGCGACTCTTTTGCGTCCCAAAGACGGGGGTAGGGGAATTTCTTGTGGAAGCGGCGCTCCGTCTTCGACTCGTCATCAACAGTGTCGAATCCGATCACTCTCTGCAAGAAGACGTGCAGCTCAGGATGGGACGAGGGGTCCTTGGTCACTTCGAAGAGCGGCTCGAAGACATCTGATCGTGGATGATTAGCGCATATAGTCACTTGATTCGCTCGAGGTGACTCACTCCGCACGATATCTTCAAA
This sequence comes from Polyporus arcularius HHB13444, assembly GCA_004369055.1. Taxonomy (NCBI): domain Eukaryota; kingdom Fungi; phylum Basidiomycota; class Agaricomycetes; order Polyporales; family Polyporaceae; genus Polyporus; species Polyporus arcularius. The sequence continues at coordinate 24,507 of ML211151.1, read as the reverse complement.
GGTATTGATGGAACCGTTTTGTTTATAGACATCATATAGACGTGGGACCTGGATGAGCCAGCGTACGTTGTGCGAGAAGAGCTTGTTGTTCACGATCCACTTGGCAACTTTGTCCCACTCGTCCCGGTTCCTACCGTAGATGCTCAGACGCCATTCGCAGTTCTGCAAGCAAGGATCAGGATCTGGAAACACAATGAGAGTGGCCGGACTCACTTGGTACTTGCTCTGTTCGAGGTCGGTCATGACCTCTATGTCGAACGTCAGCACTCGCAACCTTCTCTGGTACGTCAAAACGGACCTTTCGTCAGCTCTGCGAGATATCTGCCATTGATGTAGTTGTCGGTCTTGAGGAAGATTTCTCTCAGACGAGACTCGCCGATAGGGTTGTACTTCAAGTTGAACTTGTCGAATCGGTGGAACGAGTCTTGGTGCGCGTGCATGTCTAGCGTATCAATCGAGAGGTCGTAGGCTGTGAGGTTGAGAGATTGGAACACCTGCGCCAAGGTGAGCTCCTTCCCGTCTCGGAAGATGACCACATCCTAGAAGCACGTCAGCAAGGTCGCATACACTATGGGGCTGCTCACGTACGTCAGGACTGCGCTTCATCTTTGACTTGATGAATCGCAGCAAGTGCTTCTGGTTCATGCTGCTCGAATGGTGGACGTGCGTGTCCACCTTGCGAACGTTGTAAAAGTCACTGCGTACCCACTGGAAGTGAGCGACAGCAGAAGATGAACGCATGAAGACTACCGCACCGATGCGGGACCTGCTTGATCTCCGCCAGCTCGTGCGATTCGTTGAGTAAGGAATACATCGTGAACTTGCTAGCCAAGTAGTTGATCCTCCGGAAGGCAAAACTCTTCGTGGGCCCATCGGCGATCACATTCAGCACTTTCTCGAGATCGACGAAGTACTCGCGGATGGTTGGTATGTCGAACGCTGGGGTCTTTCCCTTGTCTGATGCAGGGTTAGCGCGCGGGTGCTCCGGATACGAGCGAACTAACCTTCTGGAGACTTGTACACCTGGTAGACTCCTCTCTCGTCGAGAGCGAACTGCCACTCGTGCGCACCTGGGATCTCGCAGGTGGAGAAGTCAAACTCGTCACCTGCCGTGGTGTCCTGACTACTCGGAACCACGGTCTCCTTGCCCTTCCAGTGCCAGTGGGGTGGCGGAGGACGGGGATACAGGCGCCATTTCTGGAACGGACTCTTGGGCGGGGGTCGCGAGGCGAAGTCCGCGTCCGCGCGCACCCCGGAGACGCCCGCGATGTCCTCGTCGAGGCCGGTGAACACACCGTCGTGGTCGCGCGGGTTGAATCCGAGCTGCTGGCCCGAGCGGGTCATGTACTTGTCGCGCAGGTCGAGGCATTGCTCGAGGGATTGGAAGATGGGAACAAATTCCGAGGGGATCGGAGGTTCTGTATTGCGACTCGGATACAGCGGAGTGCTTCGCAACGAGTTGAGGACATACCAGGAATTCTGCCCGTACTCTTTCCATCCGCATGCCCCGCAGTTAGTGCTTCAGGCAGATGCCCATCCCATCCTGCGCTTGTGGCGGACGGCGGCTCGGGGATTGCGGCCAGCTTCGGTGAGTGGACGAACGCGCTCTCCAAATGCGCGCTGCTTGCTTGGAGGGTTGGAGAGCTCAGTAAGGAGACAGGGCGGGAGCCAGTGTGTGTGTCGGACCCACGTCTGTGGGCGAGCATCTTTTCTTCAATCTATATGCATGCAAACGATCAGCCCACGTCCGCGGTCTTTGCATAAGTAATATGTGCATGTGTGCGCCACGTACATGATGCAGATTCTTCTCCTCCGTGTAGTCGAAGAACCCTCCTTTCGAATCGAACATGGGTATGGGAGGCGAACGAGGCTCGCTGTCTCGAGAGTCGGGCGAAGACCTGCGCGAGTTTGCCTCGGGAGAACGAGGCTCGTCAGTGCGCACCTTCACGGCGTCTGGGGTCGACATGGCAGGCGGAAGGTGCTGGGGCGGCGGGCAGGGCTGCAGCTGGACTGCTCGTCGAGGAACACGACATGTATTAAGAGACACACCCCCCCTTTGGCGCTGTGGCCGAAAACTTGAGGCACAAACGAGGCGCCCGTCACGCACGGTGTAAGGACAGAGATGGCAACCCACCATGTTCGGTTTGCCGAAGTTCTTGCGCCATCCCATACATACGGTCCATAGGCAAGGGAAATGAAAGAACGTGTGGTACACGCATCATACAGTATCGCTACAGTTACGAAATAACACAAGCGACAGCACACCTCCAAGCAGCAACCCAACACCGACGATCGCAGCGAGGCGCACCCTATCATACACTCTAGTCCTCAATTTCGAGATCGCCGTACGGCTTCGCGCGGAAGTAGCTCTCGTCGAAGTGATGTACGCGCACGAAACCGTCCTCTCCACCAGATGCATAGCAGTCGCCCTTCGGCGAAACCGCGATTCTGGGGTAATGGACTTAGTCAGTTTGGGTAGGGTGGAAGACAGGATCGTCACTTACGTGTTGACCGGACCGAAGTGGCCCTTGACACGCCCGACTTCCTCCTCCAACACCTTGTGCCAGAACCGCGTCTCGAACTTACCCTGCCGGAGCGAGGTCGTCGTGACGCTCATGGCATCCTGGCCACCACCAAGGAGGACGTAAGGCTTGAGCGGTGCAATGGCAGCACTGTTCAGCGGTGTCTCCGTGACGTAGGTCTTCAGCACCATGAGCGTACGAGTCTCGTGTAGCTGATGTAGCCAAGTCAACGATAGCCCGACAAGATGGTAAGACAAGCGACATACCCTTGCGCTCTTGTCCTTGCTGCTGGTGATGAAGTATGTCCGGTCGGGGCTGAGCTGCAAGTCGGTGACGACATCGCGGTGTGCGTGCTCATTCGACATGACCTCCTCTCCCGACTTCGCATCGAACAGTGCGACCTTGCCGGACTCATGCCCGGTCAGGATCAGGTCTGGCCTGTGCGCAAACGCACAGACGACGGCCTTGGAGCCGATGGGGTTGAACATAGACACGGGTTCCTGCGATTCTGTGGTGGGACGTCAGCATCTGCGCCTCCAAAACGACACCCGACCACATGAGAGAGCCGGGGCGTCCGCAGCCTTGCAGCTGCGGGCATGCGGGAAGAGAGGGTGAGCTGGAACAGGCTTACGTTGTGTCCCGTCCCCATCCCGGTTGATGTTGAATATCCGGACAGCACCCTGGTGACCCATGCGCTGCTCGGTGATGCAGACAACTTGGTCGTCGTCTTCGCTGAACGCGACCCGCTTGACGGCCGTGGGGAACTCCCAGAAGAACAGACATTTGCCCGTCGCTACGGACCAGAGACGCATGGTGTTGTCGGCGGAGCCGCTGATGAGGAAGCGTGATTGGGCTGTATGGCAGACGGTCGCGAGAGCCGAGCAGAATTTGATGAGTACAGTCGAGGTGAAACGTTGGAGGGTGGAAGAAGGAGACAACGTTGTTTCGGCAAGTAGGGCATGAGTCGAGGGAGTTGGATGAGTGCGAAGAAGACACGAGTAGGACATAGGATACGCACAGTCAACATCGATCGTCCAGACCGCTCCGTTGTGCCCGTCATACGTTCCTAGCCGCTCTCCATTGTCGGTGTACCAGACATTGATCAGACTGTCTTTTGAGCACGAGAAGAGGAGGTCTCCCTCCCTGTTGAACTTGATCTGAGTGAGCGAACGCTCGTGGCCTGGCGAGTTACCAAGCGATCAGCCTCTCCAGGTTTTCGAGGAATGCACAGATAGCGGACCTTGGAGCAAAATCGGCCTCTGTAAAGCTAGTATGAGCAGCCTCTCGGGACAAAACACGTCAAAAACGCACCATTTTGTGGTGTGGGAGGAGGAGACAGAGATAAGTCGGTATAAGCTGCGGCTGTAGTGGACGAGCGTACTCGCGAAGCCCAAGTTTTCGACGACTTCGGCATTTGCCGCAGCTGCCTTTTCCGGACATGCTCGCCTGCGTAAGCGCTCACAAGCTCTCAGGCTCGAAGCTGCACGCCATGTTCTTACTCAGCGACTCTCACCTGGCTCACCGTCGGCCACGACCTCCTGGGCTCTCTGCATCTGCATCTGCTGTCTAGCTCTCCTCCTTCTTGGCTATCCTTGACGGCGTTAGAAGGCCGATCTCATACCCGGACTCGTTTGATAGTGGTCGGACGGTGTCAAGCGCAGGCAGCAGTGCTCTCTTGTCTGAAACTTGGGACTCTTGCATACACGTAACCAAAGCTCTGCTACTGGATGCGTCTTGGATAAACGGCATACTTGATGGGCCTCTCTGAAAGACGTTAGAACTGCACTTGACCCCACCTGTCCCCATATCCACCCGCATTCTCATACACTCTGGGTTTTCACATACGCGAACGCTTCGGGAATGACAGAACCGCACGTTTCGCACCAAATCCCTCCGAGTCCGTCCGCATCTCCGGAGCCCCCGCGCAAACGCCCACGGACTTCGGAGCGCGAGCTCGGACCTAGTCCTTCACCTCACCAAATTTCGTCGCCCTCTTCTTCGCAGGGTGAAGCCTCAGGCAAGTCACCTTCGCCTGCCACCGTCGACTTCTCTTCATCTTCTCATATGCCGTACACAGGCAGTGGAAGTTCATATCTGGGCGCTTCTACCGGCAGACAGGTGAGTGCTACAGACGCTGTTCGCTTCACTTCCGGGGGAGCCTGTGCAAGAGCTGAGACGGCCTGTGTTACGCGTCAGGGCGGGTCGTTCCCCGACGAGGCTGCGAGCGACGATCGAAGCGGTGTACGGCGGACTCCCGACGGTATGAAAGCAGGAGGGCTGAAGGGGAAGGGCACAGAGAGACCCTCCGCACCAGAGACACAAGACACAGAAATGGTTTGGCAGCCAGAGGGTACGTTCTCCATCGTCTGCCGCTGTTCCGGCACCGCAGGGAGCAGCTGTCAACGCGCACACGAGGCAGGTGGAGCAACTAGTTCGGCAATGGCGGTGTTATATCCGCGGCACGGGGAGCAGGCCGACCACGGCGAGGACGAAGACGAAGACGCCCCCGTGCGGGACGGGGAGTTCTACATTGACAGCGCCGACTGTGTGATCCGCGTGGAGGACACGTTGTTCAGGGTGAGTGGTGCTTTGCTGTCTTCCTGTTGGTTCCCCCCACCGGCTGCCCCACACTCCAAGATTAGGACGAGCCACGGAGCCACCCTGTAACACTGATCCCGATGCGGATCTCAGTGTTAGTGACCCGCGATCGCTGACCTGCTGTGGTTTGCAGGTCCACCGGTACTTCCTTGGCCGTGACTCCTCGGCCTTCCAGCACATGTTCAGCATGCCTATGGATAATGTGCCGCCCGAGAACACGGAGGGCTGCTCTGACAAGAACCCCATCCGACTGTACGGAGAGTCTGCGGAGCGGTTTCGCGCTCTTCTCTCCGTAATCTACGATCTGTACGTCTTGCGTTCAGCCACCTTCGTCCCGCGCTGACGTCCGATGGGATGCCTGGTTACCTTATTCGATGCACCGACAGGCCACTGCAGCTTCAAACGTACAACACCCCAGCCGCGGACGTAGAGCGACTGCTGACCATCGCCGAGATGACGAACAAGTACCACTTCGCGTCGATCGAAACGTGGGCCGTCGACGCGCTTTACAACGTGATCTCTGGTCTCCACGGTCCGCCACAGAAGCAGTACCAGCTTGGCAGCTGCTCCTCGACCTGGATGAAGCGGCTCCTCGAGGTCGCCCTGCTCTGCGGGCACGAGCCGCTCCGGAACTACGTCGCAGACAAGTGGGTCGAGCGCATTCGCAAGCGCAACCTCAGGCCGGTGCACGCGCTCGACATCGCGGACAGGAGCCGTATGAGACGGCTGCAGGGCTACGCGTATTATGTGCAGCTACTCGAGATGGGCGACGGCTTCGACCCCGGGGTGACCGAGGACGGCGAGCAGTACGCCCGTTCGCGGCTCGGAGCGACGGCGACCGCACTCGCAGCCGTCAACGCCAGCGCGGACTCGATGGGAGACCGCCTGGGCACGCCCGCGGTGCTGTCCCACGAGCAGAAGCAGCGGCTGCTGTCGGGCCACTGGTCGCTGACGCGGCTGTGGGAGCAGCTGCGGGTGAGCGCGCCCAAGTTCCAGCGGCCGGACGGGTGCACGTACCACCAGCACGGGTGCCTGCAGACGTGGGCGACGGTGTGGAAGGACGTGGGGAAGACGGAGACGACGCTGCGGTTCCCGCCGGTGGACGTGCTCGGGCGGCTGGAGGCGATGCGGGAGCAGCTGTACATGCACGCCGACCTGTCGTGTGCGCTCACGCCGCAGTGCAAGCGGACGGCGCTGGACGCGCTGAAGGTGACGGTGAAGGAGGTGCAGGAGGGCTTGGCGGACCATTTTGCTGACCTCGTTGCGGCGGAGCCCGCGGGTGGGAGGAGTGCCCGTGCTGGTGAGTCGTCGTTGTGAGCAGCTGCAGTGGATGGTCGATCGGTCAGGGACATATGCGATTGGTTCATCGGTCGGTGCATCGTCGATCTGTAGCATAGCTGTGTGTACGATATCGCGCTTGACTCTAGCAGGCGATGAGGATACTCCTCGGACGCATCTCACGGATCGTAAGTACGCCCTGAGCGAGAAGCTGGAGGCAGTCCTGTGTCGGACTCGGAAAGAAGGACGGTACGTCATCTGACTGGCTTCTATCTGTATTGTTCGTCCACTCGCGATTCCCCTGGAAGCTAGGCACTTGGTGCTGTCGGTGCTTCGGTAGGCCGCGAAATTGACCCCATTTGATCACACGGGGTCTTCCATACATGTGATGTGGGCCATGCAGTCTCGCACTACTGTACTGGCTATCACAGCCCATGCCTTCTAGTCAGCCTTCGTCTTCCCGGTGGTAGAGCTTTGTGCCGTCATCACCACACAGGGCACGGTGACGTCCTCGAGCTGGTTAACCGGCAAAGCTGACTGCCCTGTTATGACGCAATGGCTTTGCTTGAGTAGTCCGATATGTAGTTTCCGGGCGTTGCGATGACAGGTGAGGCTGAAATTTAGAGTCTGCCGACAGGGAATGACGTGAGTGTCATTGGCCATGACCTTAAACGTTTGAACCCCACTCGTGCTCGATCGGTCGGGGTATGGAGGCTGGCGCTAAGTACTTTGTACTATGCATCATGATTCACATGCATGCGCGGCTTCGCAAAGGCTAGTGTCAGACAAAGTAGAGGGTAGAGTGTATGAAAACCGAGACCACAATCACGCCGCATACGGCATGGTGTCGCAAGCGAGACGGATCGAAAGCTGTCAAGTCGGCCAGGAAGCTCACTTACACACATGTGTACCCCAGAGATGGCTCGCACGCCGATATGTATTACGACGACATGACGGCGGACTCGGAAATAGTGGAAACACCAAGGAAGCACCCCCGATGCGACATGTGATCACTGTCAAGGGGGCACTACTGCCACTAGTACTTAGTTACTGTACACTTACTAACTGGCGAGCGTGGCTAGGTAGCCGGGGCAGGGCCTGGCAAGTCGGAACCGGACGAGTGATGTATGATGTCATGTAGGTGAATAGTGTAGGTAATCAAAGCAAATCGGACCCGCAGATCTCTGGAGATGGTTCGACGCACAAGCCTGACATCACTTGTGAGGGATACACAGCAGCCAAACACGCGGCCATTAGAGTGATATTTCTTGCCAGCTGCGCGGTGCAGGTCGACCGAAGGCGGGGACGGTACGGAGGCGACTGGGTGTGCCGCTGCGTCGCGTGAGACTCTACTTACAATGATGCACGTTGCAGGGGACGGACAGGAACATTGGGCAGCGATGACGTCAGGGAGGGTTTGTTGGATGTCAAGCTGTGCACACACTGTGCATCTCGACATGACCCCGCGACGTTCTCCCGATCCACGAGCACCTTGGGCACCCTGAGTATGGCAGTCTCCACCCATTACGCTTGCGGCTACTGCCCGTGGCCGATCACCGTGGCCGCCGGCCAAACAAGTGCTCTTAAGCACCCCACTCCGCCCCCTCCTCCTCGTCCATGCTTCCACCGCACGCGAGCACCGTCCCCCAGACCGACAACTTGCACCGTACGTCCATCCGAGCCAACGCTCCACAACCCCCCTCGCCACCGCATACAGTCATAGCCACTGCAGTAATGCGCGCGATGTACTCGACCGCGCTCCCCGAACGGGATATAACTCCAAAACCGGAGTCGCAGATCAGCCACCAACCTGCGCTGCGTGGTCGCAGCGACTCCCCGCCTCACGAACGTCGACCATTGTCCGCCAGCGCATCCTCCGGATCTTCGCCTGCACCCAGCGGCCAGTCTGCGGATGACACGGATGTGCGAGGGACCATAGGTGAGTGCTGCGTGTGCCTCTGTCGTTCCTGCTCCTTTCTTTGGCTGTGATCCATTCGGCCGGCCGAGATGCGTGCGGGCGTCGGGCGGACACGTGATAAAGCCCGATCGCGGCGCGTGGCGGAGTTTGAAGGCCACGCGGACGTGCATCTCGCAGTGATTTTTGGATCAACGCAAGGGCGAAAGTCTCGCTCCTTTCCTGTCCTCGACGCCTGCCTTAAGGTCGCTGGCATTCCAACTTGCCAGTGACGCTCATTAATCCGCTCTTCCCGATCTTTATTTCCTTCCCTTTTTTTCGTTCTGCGTTCTGACATGCCGATCTCTTTCATGTCCGTCTAGACCCTGCAGCCACTCCTACTCGTCAGTCCGCGACCCTACCTCCCTGTAAACATTTCTCTCCTTCGCCCCCCTTCGCGCGCTGATGCCCGTCTGACCCCCCGCAGTCTTCCCCCGAGTGCATGACACGTCCCACACGTCCTCTGCTGACGCGTCGCCCAATACGGCTCCCGTCCCGTTCGAGAATAGTCCAGAAGATTTAATCGATCTTTTGCACTACCGCGACACTCCTATCTACAAGTCAGGGAATGCTACCAGTTCGCCAGTGTCGAGTATGTCAACTCCACCGTCCTCGCAACCTCCCTCCGACCAAGGCAGGCACTCGTCCCGCGGCAGAGGTGTGTCTCAGTTCGGACAGTCTCGTCGCCCCCCAGCGCGTCCGCACTTCCAGGCGCCCTCCGCTCCTCATTATGCACCTCCCCACCCCTCTTCATCCCACGAAAACAGGTCGGCTACCTCTGCCGCTGCGCCTCCCTTCCAGGGTCCCCCTCCTCCACCGTACGGCTATGGCCAACGCGGAGCGTATGTCGGACAGTACACGATGTCCCCACATACACCCGTGGGCATGGTCAACTCCCCGCCTCAGTTCGCGTACCCTCCACCGCATCCAGGACTGCACGCGCCAGACCAGTCCATGCTTACCCCTCCGCAAAACCAGCTTGTAGGTTACTCGCCGAGTACACTGCTTCCTATGATGCAGACGCACACACCGGTGTACCAGTACCCAGGACACTCCCCGGAAAGCAGCTCGTCCTCCAGCCGCTCGTTCTCCAACAGTCCCGGTATGTTGTCCACGCATCCGCGCTCGCAGACACACCCCTCTCCACCCCCGCAATCCCCACTAGCTCCTCCGAGTTCCGCGCCTCCCCACATTCTCCCCACGACGCTGCCCCCTCCGCATTCCGCGTCCTATGCTGGTCAGACGCCCTACACGCCGATGCGATACTCTACGCCGCCGTTCGCGTACCCGCCACATTCTTTTGCCGTCTCGCCTACCATATACACGTCCCAGTACCCCTCCCACTACTCGCCCTACTCGCCGCCAACCGATCAGGACAACCAAGGGACTTGGTGGTATGTTCCCCCGCCGCCGGGATCCGGTCAGTATGAGTCTTTTCAAAGTCCGTATGCCATGTCATATAACTCGCTCAATACACGGGAGTTTGACCAATCTCAGTACGGACAACTCGGATCGTTTCCCATGTCGCCCTCACACGCTCCAGCGCCAAGTCCTGGTCCGAGTACGTCCCCAGCATCCCAACCGCCATTTTCACCAGCTGCTTCCAGTCCCCACCAGTCCAACTACGGCCAGGTTGTGCCAGAACAGGCACCACCATTACAACGCGGACGACCGCCAGATCACGCACCTCCACCTGCTTCACCGTCGAGTGCGAGTAGTCGACCAAGCGCTGCCGAACGCCCCGCTGTGCGCCGTCCCTACCACCCCAATCCCCCGGCGCATCGTTCCGAATGGGTTATGTGGGCAGGCAATGTGCCCTCCGACGCGACGCACGACGAGCTCTACCGATTTTTCAACGCGCCGCCCTCACCCGCGTCCTCCAGCGACGCCCAGTCGGCCGGCGCGCGGTCAACGCAAAGCGCGCCCGCTGGACCCGTTGGTACGGTCGATACTGGGTCTTCGACGTCGACGGACTCGCTGTACGGCGGTGTCTCGTCGGTGTTTCTCATCACCCGGTCGAACTGCGCGTTCGTGAACTTCCACTCGGAGCTCCATCTGCAGGCGGCTATTCGACACTTCAACGGCGTGCCGCTCCGACCGAACGATCCGCGCTGTCCGCGGCTCGTCTGCCGCGTGCGAGGACGGGAGGACGACCTGAAGGCTGGCGTTGGTGGCCAGCGCGGGGCGGGTATACACGTACGCTGGGTGAAGGAACAGAGGGAACGCGAGAGGGAGGCAGCGCGACGACTCTCTACGTCGACGTCTTCGGAGCAGGTCACGACTCCGAGCAGCTCGCCGACCGACTCGGTTCCCCTCATGGCAGGGCTGTCTATCTCGAGCGACGAGGAGGCTGGACAATGGCATGGGCGGCGGATGCGGAAGCCGGAGCCACACTCGAGTAGCTCGGGCTCGTACGCGTCAACGAACTCAGGTATCTTGACGGCGTACTTCCCGAAGCGCTACTTCATCCTCAAGTCGCTGACACAGGTGAGTCTGTCCATGATGCGTCACGTGTTGTGGTTATTCTGACGCTGGCTTTGAAGTTCGACTTGGACTTGAGTGTGGAAAAGGGCTTGTGGGCGACGCAGCGCCACAACGAGGGGATTCTGGACCAGGCCTACCGGACGAGCAAGGAGGTCTATCTCATCTTTAGCGTGAACAAGAGCGGCGAGTTCTACGGCTACGCAAAGTAAGTCTTTATCGTCCTACGAGCTGGTGTCAGGTAGGCAGGATACTCACACCGTTCTATCCAGGATGGCAGGTCCCATCATGCGCGGAGAGCACCGGGTCTCCTGGGCTTCGCGGACGGATTCGCCGCAGCATCGCTCATCCTCACAGGTGCCACACGAAAGCCCATCCATAGCACGCCGTAGCCGGGACACGTTCTTCTCCCCGAGCGAGCAGCGATTCGACGAATCACCCAACACGATGTCCCCAGAGACGCAGGCGCAGTCCTACGTCGCGTCCCAGCCCCGAGAGGCCGATCGGAGGGTCTCTGCACCAGCTGTGATGGGGAAGCCTCATCGCGGACTCAGTGCCCAGTCCATGGTAGACGAAGGGCCGGCGAGCTTCGACATCCACACGCTGCGCCCTGTCGCCCCTGTCATCGCAGGCGCAGGCCGCAAGCAGATATCGCAGCCCGAGGGCATCGAGCTCGATCGGACAGCTCCCTTCCGGGCGATGCGGGACCCCCGTGCTGCCGTCGAGGCTATCAGGAACGCTTCGGAGGAGAGCCCGCTGCAAACTGTGACGGAGGAGGACGAGCGCGACGAAGGCCGCGGCAAGGGCAAGGCGGTCGATCGGCCCGGGCAGGATCAAACGCCCGCGGCGCAACCGCAGGAAGGTGGACCCGCACAGCGAGGGCAGGAGGACGGGCCCGTCTGGGGCGAGTCGTTCAAGGTGGAGTGGATCCGGACGGAACGGCTGCCGTTTACGCGGACGAGACACATCCGCAACCCGTGGAACCACGATCGGGAGGTGAAGGTGTCGCGCGACGGAACGGAGCTCGAGCCGTCGGTCGGGCAGGCGCTCCTCGAGGAGTGGGACAAGCTTGACCAGTCCCAGCCGCAGACCCCCGCCGCGGCGTCGAACGTCGACGTCGGCCGGCGACTGGCGGGTAAGGCGTCGCTCTCGGTGAACGTGCTTTCGACGCCGGACTCGCCGGATGCTGCGCGGACGCGGAAGGCAGGAGAGGACGGATAACCGACACTCGACATTCACGGACGATTGGCGGCTGTATGCCCACGCCCTTCCTTACGTCCTGCACGCACTCCCTGACGGACCATCGCACGTTGCATCATCGCACACACCCACACGCGCATTCGCAGGCACACAAAACCGCAGTTCAATCATTCACGAAACGACACTCATTGCTGCCTCTCTGGCAGCACTCACGGCACCGCACGCACGCATATACACGATCGCACGCACGCATTGCACATGTTTTTGTTATTATAATTCTTTACCCTACTCACGCACCCGCCGCGGCGTGCGCCGGCCATACACGTTACCGGCGCCGCGGGGCGGGATGGCCTCTGTCGTCTTTTCGCACTTCTCTTTTGGGTTATTCTGGTTATCGGTCGTTGACGCTGTTGTTCTTGATCTGTTGTTGTCGCTGTTGTCTGCGGTCGCGCTGGATCCCGTCACCTTCTATCACACATCACAGGGCTTTTTCCGTTTACTAGGGTCAACTGTTGTTGCATTCCGCACGAACCCGCACTCCACGTCGTCTTACACTCGCTCACCACGGTCCCTGTTCACCCCATTCAGATATCCCGCATCCGCTTGCTTTCCACACTCTCATACTCAGCATACACTCACGCAAATTCACTGAGTTCTACGCGTCCCCACCCACCTCACCGTCGTTCGTCGCTATCCCCTTTCCGCCCGTGACGCTTGACGACAACCGTTACTTGTAGCAATAGTAGATCCCCTCTCGCATACACACGCACTGTAATACCTCGCATCTCATGGCATTATACACGACGCGCCGGTGTGCGCTGGGCTTGCATTCACGAATTGTTTGTCCGCCGGGTCGGTCTGCTTTCTCTTTGACGCCACACGGGGGCACGAAGAGCCCTCTCGATGAACTGGTGATCGACTCTCGGCAGCTGGACTCGTCCGCGCACCGCGCGTTGTCGTCGCCGACATCAGCCCGCGCTTTTTTGCATGATCGTTCTCGAGCCATCTGGCCCCTTCCTCAAATCTTTCAGAAGAATGCTCGCGACAGGAGGTTTGTCGCAAATTCGCCAAAATTTCGCGGCTTGCAGGCCGCAGAACGAGCCGTCGGACCACATGGTGTCCTCGCACGTATCTCACCGCTATCTCGCCGCCGGGTCGGTGCAAGCCAATGGCCCGCTCAAACGCAGCCGCTGAACTGCCACTCTGCGTTGAAGATGGGCCGGGATCTCTCACGTCGCTTGAGCTGGCCTGCGGTTCTTGATCGCCGCTAAATCTGGGGTCAAATGACAGTGCAGTGTGGTAGGCACCGAGACGAACGATCGTTCCAGGCCCCACTGTCGGTGGCAGTGCTGGCAAGAATGAACCTCGCGGAGGCGCCTATGTGCCCTCTGCGAACAACCGCCGGTCGCTCAGGGTGGGCGAGATCATTCTCTTCTGCTTGCGTTCGCGAAGTCGGATGCGACTTCAGTTGGCAGGATGCCTCTGCTGGTGCCATCTCGAAGTCGTCACTTATATTCCAGAAATCCCCGGTTACTGGATGCGTCAGCGAGTTATCAGATAAGATGCGCTTGGTCAGCTCAGTAGCCAAACACGCGCTTTGACGGCGATGACGAAAGGAACGAAAGTACGTCGTCGCGACCCCGCTCGACACTCTCAGCCGAATCTTAGTCTACGTCCTGCATGACACCCGTGCCCTGGTCCGATGACTGACATGAACACCGCCGAGAGAGCTAATGAGGGACGTTTCCGAAACTTCATCGCGCACCTCGGGGGCAGCAGCCTCAATAACTACACAATGGCGGCAGAGAAGTTAGCTTCGTGGTTAAGTGACGGCAGGGCCTATTACTCAAGAGCAAGGCCATCAGTACGTTCTCCCTACGTTCTCTTCTGCAACCTGAGGTGACCCATAGCCTCCGCGCAAGATCGTGCAGATGCTCGAGGTGAGTATTGCCTTCGATATCTGGAGTCCTTGCCTGTAATGATGCGCGGACACCAGACAGCGCATGATAACGTCTGCCGGCAGACTGGCCTTCTCCCTCCCTTGAATGTGACCAACATACATTCGGGTATCGACCAGTGGACGACGCCGTTCCTGACGTTAGTCAGAACAGTTGTGCCGTTCTACACGCGCTTTCCAGAAAAAATATTAAAACGTGAGTGATTTGGTCCGCCTTGCTGCATCAACTCTCACATGAAGATACTTTCTAGTGCGTCTGCTGGCTATATTCCAAACCGTGAATGCAGACGTCGAGGGACTATTGCAGCAAACCATCGTGCAACGCAGCTCGACAGTGGAAAGCAGGTGAGTATCTTGACCTGATAGTTGACGGTTGCACACCCTCTCCATTGGATCGCATATGCGTTCTGTTTGTATCATCGTGTGAGAACTATGTATCTGCGACCGTAGATCGAGATACGGCAGATCGATGCTCGTGGTCAGGTCGCGGCGTTTGCAGGTCTTGTGTTGCAGGGCCACGATTCCTGTTTGGGAACGTTGTACTGATGCCACTTGACAGTAGCTCGACAACATCTGGCTTACGTGCGGCCCTCGATAGCCCTCTTGTACATCCTTACCAGAGCATTTCAGGTCAAGCTTCTGCTCTCATCTCACAACAGTCTGGACCTCCTCCTCCTTTGGTCTCCGCGTCTGCGCCGCTCGCCCCTTCTCCATTCGTACCTTCCCCGGTTTCCCCTTCCCCATCTGTCTCTTCCCCTTCCATACCTTTCACGTTGGCGCATCCGCAACGATCTCCGCAGGTGCCCGTGTCTGCGCCTATTGCAGCTCCTGCGAGCGCTGTAACTCAGCCCTCCAAGCCAGCGAAGTCGAAGAAGCGGAAGTACGACATCGAAGATGACGATTACATCCAGGCCGACTTGAATTGGTACAAGGACAAACAGACTGTCCAGCCGACGTCTATTTCTGTGGCAGTAGAACAGTCGCCTACACATGCTCCTGCTGCACCTCCGCTTGACCGCGACTCTACGACTGCGCCGGTGGTATCTGCATTCGTGCAGCCCGTCTCCACCATAGGAAGCCCTTCCAGCCCTTCCGTCTCAGATGGCCAGCCTGCGCAGAAGCGGCATCGATCTCGCTCACCCTCCGTCCCATCACAGCATGCGGTGGATGTGAAGTCTCCATCGCTCCCCGTTCCTGTGGGCCAGATCGTATCGCCTCCGCCAAAACCAGGACACGAGTCACCCGACGCATTGGAAGCCCCATCTATGTCGCGGTCTCCTACCCTCATTCCCCCCTCGACTCAGAGACTAGTCTCACCGGACGGCCAGAAGGAGGCGCTACCTTCTCCATTGGCCAAGAGGGCGATCGTGAAGAGGAAGGGCAAGGGTAAAGGACCACCCGGGCTCAAAGTCTTACCCTGCCCTTCCGAGCCGTTGCAAGACTCGCGCAGTGACATTGATACTGGTGTTACTGCGAGTCCATCCTCGAAGGTGTCTTCGCATGCGACGCACCCTGTAACATCGCAGTGTGTGTCAGCGTCTCCCGCCAAGACTCCTCCTCCGCCACGCACAGCAACTCGTGCCGGTACGCAAACCCCTGCTGAAGGCTCCGACGTACATGCTGTAGCTGTCGAAGATTCACCAGCAACCAGGGACCACCCGAGTTCCCCCAATCTTCCAAAAGACTCCGAGTCTGCACCCGTGCTCGCTGCGACGACGGCGTCGATCGTTCTGCAGGACACGACGGAGATAGTTGCGTCGCCGGAGCCGATGGACTTGGGTTCGGACGAACCCGAAGGTCCCTCCAGCAGCGCAAACAGTGATACTCGTGCCCTTATCCAGCAGCAGCAGCCCGATGAAGATGTCGTGGTGCGAGCGCAGTCATCGCAACCTGATGAGGCTCCTGCGGAGGCCGTCTCACCGCGCTCAGATCTGGGGAATCTTGAAGACGTCTGTGGAGATGAAGGTATGTGGTTGCATCTAGTCATATAGGATCGGTAGTATTAGACAGCATTTTCCGTGCTGCAGATGTTGGAATGGAACGAGATAGTTTGGCACCGCCTGTGTCGCCATTCAAGCACAAATGCATCCGTCTCCTCGGCCTGACCCGCGGCCATTCGTCTTACACGCCCGCCCAGAGGCCCGTTAAAGTGGCATTCGAGCTCACCGTCGAGGAGGTCACGCAGATCACGCGCTGGAGGAATCGTGACACGATTGCTGGGTAGGTGGTCGCAGATATTGCTCGCCAGTGAAGCTACTGACTCCCCACCTTAGCGACCTGTCAACGAGCATGTCCATATCACTGGTGTGCTATCCGAGCTCCAAATGCACCGCGGTCTTCGCGCAAAGCACAGGCGAACCATCTCCTGCGGACGTCGTCCAGTGTGGCCATCCCGCAGGATGGCCCACAGACTCGTCTATATTTGCGATGTTGGATTCCGCTGATGGCTCTGGTCCGTCGCATGGCTTCACGCTCTCCCCTCCATTCTCGCAGGTACGTACCGGGTCTTCGCTGCGTTCATCCACGCTCACCAAAACCCCTACGACGTAAGTGTGAGTCGGACAAGTCCGTAGACCTCGGCACGCGCGGGGTCTCTCCGGGTGTCAACACACTGCGGTTGTTCCAATACCGCGACCACTCGGACCTGGCCTTCGCCGTCATCCTTCACCACCCCACCTCCGCCCAACTCGCCGAGCTCCAACGAGTGCGTGACCAGGACCGCTCGTGGCACGAGTTCCTCGACAGATTGGGGACGTTCACCTTGCCCGCGCCGACGCTTGTCGCTCCTATGTTACCGAAGGTGAATGCTGTGAGTAACAGCTAGCAGCTCCGAAGTCGCGCGCCCATCTGATCACTGCAACCCCGCCGCGCTAGGTGTACAGTCGCTGTATCAGTAACATGTAAGTAAGCTGGGGACCATCATACGTACGATCACCGATACTGTCACTCGCGTTCGCTTTCATGTTCAAAGGCATATTGCTGTTCCCCTCTGATTATTGACTGTTCGTTCTGCATGCTATTTGCGATCTGTCTGTGTGTGTCTTTGAGGATAATGATACATGGTATCTAAAGGTGTGCGGTAGGTATGTCCATGCGGATGCGATGACAACTCGAGACAATGCCATGGAGGCTGCTATACCGATAACGATAGGTTCATGATGCCAGGGCTAAGACGGTCACACTCCATCCACCGCCCAAGGGCCTACGCTCCCCGAATACAACTACACGCGTCGTGTGCTTCAATGGTGGCTGGGTCCGGAGGGCATACAGGGTCCAGTCGTCCGTTACATACAATTTGCTGTGTTTTGCTGAAGAGTCGGCGCGCGGGAACAGGCCCGCGGTTGGATATAGCGCGCCAACGTGAGGAAAGGCGGCAAGACCAACGAACCTCAAGAGTCGAGACGAGTACGGGCTTAAGTTACGAGGGGTCGCTGGCCTTGGGCTCTAAAGGCCTGAAGTCTGAGGGGTTCACTACAACAGACAGTGGGACCACGCCAACCTCTATGCGCTCACTAATTCTCGCTGGGTTCGAAAAGACTCGGGCTGAGCGTGCACGGTCAAGAAGCAGTCGGAAATCCCTTGAGAAGGTCAGGAATACAGAACATTTGATTGGAATCATCATGACGAGCGTTAGGACGTGTTACAACATGGGATGTACGAGATGAGGGGTAGCGATACAAGCGAAGACAGTCTAAAACCAATACGAAGGCGAAGGAAGAATCCATAACAGACCACCCAAACACAGATATCTAAGCTTGGCAGGCAGCACTCATGCATGCCGACGGAACCTGAAGAGCTTGGGCTCTTCGCTATCCTCCTGGGCTGGGGTGAAGGTGGAGTTCCCGAAAGACTCCGCGAACTTGACCTCCTCAGTGTCGCGTCGAGCGTGCCCTTGGTCCGCCGCGTACCAAGTGAGCGTCGTGACACCGACCGGGAACGTGTACGTCGCCTGCTGGCCGCGGAACTCGATCGTCGCCGTTACGGGCGTGGGGTCCCAGGAGCCGTTCGTAGAGTCGTCCCTGCAGTGCAGCCGCGGTCACACTCGTGCGCGGGCGGATGGGCCATATTTTTGTGCACTCACCAATTGAGAACGACCAAGCTGTACCGCAGCCAGTCCGCCGAGTTCGTGCGAGCAGTCACGTATGCGGTGACGCGCAACGCCCAAGCCGACCCACCGCTGACGGAGACACCGATGCGCTTGCCAAAGGGGCCGTTCGTGTCCTTCGGGAGGATTGCCTTCGATGCCTGTGCCATTACGTAGACTGCAGAGCGAATAGATCAGCCTCCGTTCAGGGGGACGCCGTACGCGAGACTCACATTCTTGGTTGTAGCTGTAGCTCCCGTCGCTGTTGATGGTGACGACGGGGCGGCAGGGCGTGCTGCAGCTGTCTGTGCCGGGGAGCTTGGGGTTGCCGTTCCCGTCCAGTGCGAGAGTCCACAGCAGGCCGCTCGAGGCGTAGTGCTCTGCGGCACCAATGAAGCTAGAAAGCGACGATATCAGCATTGCGTGAGAGAGACCTGTCACGATGCAACGCAGCATACATGTTGTCCATGTACCACTGGGGAACAAGTCAGCACCCGGCCAGAAGACGCGTCTCGCAAGCAGTGCATACCTTGATGTCGCCCCACCAGTCACTGCCGTACTGGCCCGAGCACTCTGTGAAGTATATCTCCTTGTTTGGATATGCACTGTGGAAGGAATCCTGCTGGGAGGGCGTGCCAAGGTAGCAGTGGAAAGCGACTCCCGCGAACGCGCTCGACGCGTCGTTCATCTATCCGCCAGTCAGCATTACGATCATTCTGTATATTTGCAAAATGGTGGAAGGAGGGAGACAGCACGTACCAAAGTGACTGGGTAAGCACCGGCATCGATCCAGTTGTGGTCATACCCAATGAGACGAGTGTTCGAGAAGCCGTTCGAGTTCATCAGCGAGCGCAGTGCCGCCCCGATCTGCGCCTCCTGGTCTGCGGTGATGAGGCAGGTCGGATACGTCGTGTCGTTGTTCTCGGGCTCGTTCTGCGGGTTGATAGTTGTTAGCATGGTGAATTAGCAGGGTGATAGTGGGGGATGGAGGACACCGTACCTGAATGCCGATCGCGTACGCTGTGATGCCCTTGTTCTTGAATCCCTGAAGTGCCTTAAGAAGGTAATTCGCATCTGTAGGGGTAAATTGAAAGATATCATGAGCTGAACCATGACTGGTAGCAAGGGTGAATATGGGTGCTTACACACGGAGGTGTATGAGGAAATGAAGCTACCGCCCTTCATCGTACCGCTATCTTTCATCCATCCGGGCTACGAAGTTACTTGGACGGTAAGTACGGAGTGACATACGGTCTTCGGGGGAACTTACAGGAGACCATGGCAGCAAGTGAATCTTCAAGTACGGATTAACCGCTTGAATATCTTTGATCACGGAGAACAGATATGATGGGGCATTGTCGATGTTGAAGTCACTGAGCAGATTATCTCCAGAATTATCGTCGAAGCTGTACACTACTCGCAGCCGTCAGAATCACCGAAGCCGAACAGTTGAAAGAAGATGCCAGTACTCACCGCTTGAAGAAAAGTCGGAGGCGCCGAGCGGTACGCGCAGGTACGACAGACCCGCAGTTCCTGTGGAACTATCGGTGGCTGTACCTCTGGTTACTCGGCGTGTCAATCGCGACGATCTGAATACTACGTACGATTGAACAACGTGTTCAGAATTGAGTTGTAGTTGCCAGAGTTCTGGCTCTGTGACAAGATGTAAGCTTCCATCTTGACGAGTGATGCTCCATGGCACGCACCTTGAGCGTGTTGAGAAGCTGTGCCGAGGTGTCGGCTATGGAAGAACGTCAGACAGCACTATGCTTGGAGTTGGTCTTACGCACTGAGGGTTGCGCCGTATCCGACCATGCTCTGGAGGACCGACGTATCATCGATTGAGATGTCGGCGGCACCGGTGCTTCCAGGGGAGACGAAGTTTATCGGATTCGGCGATAAGTTCTTGTAGGTGAACAGGCTGGAGCGATCCCATGTTGTCGACCACTGCCGGTGAAAAGGAGCGAACCGCGGGTGAGTCCCGTTGTCCGGAGCGAGGCGATAGCAGGGAGAGGGGAAAGACTACGCACGACGTCGAAAATCTGTTGGGCGACAACAACTACGGGGGCGGCAGTAAGGGCTGCGCTCGCAGCCAAGACTGCTAGGCGGACCATTGCGTTGAAGCCGTGAAGAGGGAGGGAAGGGGGCGATCCGGACGGGATGGCAGCATTGTGTGGCTGACAGTGCGGCGAATTTTATACCGTCCCGCTCATGGAGACAAGCTCCAGCATGGCTGGGGACAAATGTCAGACGCGCCGCAGAGACGAGCGTAGCGACGGCAAGAACCAATAGACCGGAGGATCCAGGCGCTCCCGCACCGGATGGGTACGCATGCAAGCATGCTGCACCTGAATGGCCGACCGACCTTGAGCAGCATGGTCCCGCCTGGGAGCCGTGGAATTATGCTGACTGTTGCGCCGACGACCATCTGACGACCTCGGTCATATGTCATCGAGCAGGTCACAATGCATTGGACGGAGAGCGAGGTATTCAGCACCGTCGTGAGCGGGTGATGAGAAGATAACTCGGGAGGATGCAATTGCGTCTAGATATTTCCAGGAACGAGCTAGAGGACACAATCGCGTGGGTGCGTCTGATCCGTTATGTACGAGAAACTGAGCTGCAGAGAAAGATCAGCGGAAGGTGTTGTGGAGCCATATGCTACGAGGATGACGACTCGCAGTTAGGATAAGCAATCCTGTGCAGCTCGAACCAGGGAAGAGATACTACGACGGGATTAAAATATGCTTGATGGTTGTCATGAGCCATCGCCAGCGCCGCCAAGAGACCGAGTCGGAGACGTTGACTTCATTGGAGTCTATCCAAGCGCCACTAGTGGAACCAGAGTGGAACGCTGCTTCAGCGTTGTTGTCTGAGCATCACGAGGCAGTCGGATGAAATACCCGGGCGGGATTGCGTTGTCGGTCGAGCACGAGAGCTTGTCAACCAAACGACTCAGATTAAAGGTCGCCAGCTGTTCCTTGTATTGTGAAGCATGAGGCCGTGAGTGTGCGCATGAGAGGAGGCCGCGGAGACGGTCAAGGCTCGGACAAAGGTCGCGGTCCCTGCCAGCGCCGGGGCGGGCTAGCCACGCGAGCGCCACGCGACACAAACGCGACGCCCACGTGACCGCGAGACCGCATGTTCGACTTGACGCGACGGCGTGTTCGCCCACAAGCTCAGCGCTCCCCTTTCCACCGCACCCCCTCCACGCCCCGAACACACTCCCAAACAAAGCTACACAGACACAATAACACTTTGGCAACAGGCCATCTCCACGATAACCACCACATCCTCCGCACGCAAACTATCCATCATCCATCCGAGTCCAAGATGGCGGATCAACAGAGACGACTACCATATCCCAAACTGATCGCCAACCATCTAGTGGGCCGGAAGCTCGGAGCCGGCTTTTCTGGTGCGTGTTCTCTGCCTATCGCTGACGCGCATCCGCTCAGATCAGTCTCGTTGAAGGTGCCATCTTCGTCGCACGGAATATTCACAGCCAACACGAAGTGGCTCTCAAACTACAACCGATCGACGAACCATGTCCGACGAATAGATACGAACGCGCATTCTACCCCGCGTTGCAAGGCGGCAAAGGCATGCCCACCCTCTGGGCTGCCGGCCAGGAGGGCCCTTGGGACTACCTCGCCATCGACTTGCTCGGCCGGAGCCTCGACTCGATACATCGCGACCTGATGATGAAGCAGGACGTCTGGGACCTCCGGAGTGTATGCTGTATAGCTGTACAAGTGGTCAGTGCCTCATTTCTTTCTCTTCGACCCTCTTCCCCATCCACACTCCGACAAGACGCGGGTTTTGACGTTTCCTATGTTTCTTGACGTGTCGAAGGCAGAGAGGTTGACGCACATTCGCATTCATGCTTCGCCGGCCCAAAGATCGACAGACTACGAACGATGCACCAGCGCGGCATCCTCCACCGAGACATTCAACTGGGCAACTGCGTCGTCGGACCGTCGCACGACACGAAGACCATCTACATGATTGACTTTGGCTTCTCAAAATTCTACATCGACCCGCACACGAAGCGGCACATCCCGGATAGCAAGGAGCCCCGCGACTTTATCGGCAACTACTGGTTCTCATCGGTCCGGGTACACTGTAAAGGCCGAGGTATGTTCGCCGTTTCGAGCCATTCAGCATGGGGACGAGTCGTGTATCTGAGAGGCTCGTGTCAGCCTCGCTGGAAAGTGTGCGCTTGTTGGTGACTTTGCCCCATTTGCGGTGAAAGCGGCACAGTCCGCCTTTCGCCCACCATTCCCCATCGTGGGCTAGCTGTGGGTTTGTGCTGGTGACTAGGATATCTCGAGGAACCCGTGTGGTGTCCGGATATCTCTTGGAGTACTCGAGTTGCGAGCCTCCATGTGACGGCAACTCACTCGCATTGGACGAACTGGCATTCCACGCTCCGGCTTCTTGTACCTGATTATGGCACTGATATTGACCGTCCTTACCCGCAGTGCCGTCACGGAGAGACGACATGGAAGCCATGGCGCTCATGCTCATCCACCTCCTCACGCCTGGCGGTCTGAGCTGGACCCGTAATGGCGTACCCAAGACAGACGAGGCGCACGACGTCCTCATGCGCGAAAAGCGATTAGCGCGCCCAGAAGACTTGTGCAGGGGCCTGCCTCCGGTCTTCGAGGAGTTCCTGCGCTACAGCCGAAAACTCAACTTCGAGCAGCGCCCGGATTACGAGCGGTGGCTGGATGAATTCTACGACCTTGCGGATGAGTACGGGTACGAGGATATCGACAAGTTCATCTGGCCATCTCCATACCCAGCGGTACGTAACGAGTGCCTCGGATGAAGACGTCGGATGACTGACAATACTCTATTTCTCCCCTTATCTCCTTCGCCCGTTTGCTCCGCGGGGATGTCTTCCATTGCTCCGTGATCACTCGGTGTAGCCGACCGTCCGAGTGACCGCAGCACCCAAGCCCAGCTCGCGCTCAAGCGACCTCGAGGGCGTCCTCAACGGCCTGGCGAACATGCACCTGGGCTCACCAGGCGAGCGACAGGTGCTTGGGGAGCGGCCGAACCTCGTTAACCGTGACTCACCTGCTGCACCCAAGGACGACAAGGGCAAGGGCAAGAGCAAGGCGCCCGCGAACCCAGACGTCATCGACCTCACGACGAGCAGCGACGAGGAGAACGCGCGATCCCGGGCGGGAGTGCGGCTGACGAAGGCGGCGCACCTCGCGCAGCTGGCACGCGAGATCAACGCCGCGTCGGACAACCGGGCGCTCGCGCGGCTCGTGCGCGAGTTCGTGCGGGTGATGCAGGAGAACCGGTCGAAGATGCTCACGAAGGAGGGCTTCGCGGTGCTGGATGCGCTGCACAAGCAGCTCGGGGACCCGAGCGTGTTCATCGCGCCGCTGCGGACGACGCGGCCGCGCGCGAGCCACGGCAACGGCAACGGCAACGCGTCGCAGAACGAGAACGGGGCGGCGGGCGGGGAGACGCGGCAGGGGAAGATGAACAAGCTGTGGCGGCTGGGGGTGGATGTGCGCGGGGCGGGGAGCAACACGCAGCTGGCGAAGCTCGTCGCGGAGTTTGGGTCGGTGATCAACCGGAGCAGTGGGCGCACGGTGACGAAGGACGGGTTCGGGTTCTTGAACGGGCTGGCGGCGCGCATCGAGACGTTGTCGTGAGTGAGCGTGCTTTGAGATCTGACCTGGCCACGCGCTGGCTGGCTACTAGAGCTCAGAGAGGCAGGTGGGCCATTGGACATCGCTGGCTGGCTACTAGGACATCGCTGAGCAGTCAACTATCTATTGCTGTGAGATATAGTATTTGTAGTGTTTGTGTTTTGTTCTGTACACCTTAGTATGCGTCTATTGACCGGACTCGCTTTGGTCGCCGTGTGCGTGGACAGGTGTTCTTCGCCCCAGGTTTATACAGACTGTCCGCCGCTCTTTCAGCTCTTTCATGCTGTAGACCAGCAGTGGTCCCACGGACCACGGAGCTGAATTGCGTTTACCGATCTCGAGGCGAACTATGTATACGAACATCCGTTCGGGCCCACGTGTGGGCGTCACTCTGTTGGTATATACACCTCGCTGCGACCCTGCAGCTGTAGTACTCACACATTGCACCACACATGACTTGTCTATCAAGCAATACCCGTACGTATTGTGTTTTCCTGGGGTACAATGAACGGTCATGCCCAGTGAGAATCGACATGGAAACTTCGGATAACCACAGATAACCCAGCGGAATTATGCAAGGTTACCCGTGGTTGCCCGCGGTTACTCGAGACTACGCGCGATCGGCAGCAGCCCGCTTCCTGACGAGTAACCAACGGTATCCTTAGATGTCTAGTGATATCCAACGTAGCCGATAGTATCCAGCGATAACCAGATGTATAACCATGTTTAACAATACATCTACTGAGTACGCTCGCCCG
>ML211150.1:0-56690 GCA_004369055.1 Polyporus arcularius HHB13444 | reverse complement strand
ACGAAGGTTCGCGGAACTATATGCGCACAAGCGCCGAGTGTAAACAAGCACAAAGAAGTAACATAAGCAGATGGCGTAAGCCGTCAGGCTTACACCGGACTTGCCGCCTCCGAGTCGCTCGACAGCAACGGTCCCGCCCGCACCATCGCCCCCGTTAGCCAACTTCATCGCGTACGCTCTCCATCGTACGCGGTTACACACGTCCGTCACCTTCGCCGCCCTCTACCTCCTCCAAAGCCTCAAAATACGCTTCCCGGATGCGTGTGGTACGTCGGGCCACCGACTATTTATCTCGGCGTTTGTGATCGCGTCCAAGGTGATCTGTGACGGCACCTACTCGACCAAGTCCTGGTCGATCGTCGGCCAGGGCATGTTCCCCCTCCAGATGATCAACAACATGGAGCGGGAGATGTGCTCCCGCCTCCGGTGGCAGCTCAATGTTGATCCCAGTGCCCTCGAAGAGTTTGAGCAGCAGGTTCGCTGCAACTTCAAGGGCCTCGGGCCCTACTTGACCTATGTTCTCCCATCCCCAGGGCCCTTGTCCACGCCATCCATAACACCGTATATCGCACAGACGGGCA
This sequence comes from Polyporus arcularius HHB13444, assembly GCA_004369055.1. Lineage (NCBI taxonomy): Eukaryota > Fungi > Basidiomycota > Agaricomycetes > Polyporales > Polyporaceae > Polyporus > Polyporus arcularius. The sequence continues at coordinate 56,109 of ML211150.1, read as the reverse complement.
ACACGGCCCCTGCACAGTTCTTATCCGCATGCTCGCAGCAGCAGCCGTCGACGTCACTGCCGAAGCCAATACCGCCTCCTGTGCCCGTCCACGCGGGCGCACCCCCGTACCCCGCCTCGTCCTCGCTCAGCACCCCCGACATGCCTGATACCGCCGAGTCGTCCATGTCGACCTCGACGTCCCCCGCGTCGAGCGCGCCGCCATCTACACCACTCCGGTATGAGGACCACTCGGCCCGGGTCGTTCGGATAGACACCGACCAGGAGTTCCCAACCACCGCCGCGCAAATGTCAGGCCCCGTACCCTCAGCGGCGACCACCTCGTCGTACAGGCATCCCAAGTGCGGCGAGGTTTTAGCCCGCGCGAGTCCTTGTGTGTGGTAGTGGGCACACCGCATCTTCGCTTTGCTTGGTTCGCCCGCCCTGTAATTGCTGGTCCCCTCTTTACTTGGTTCGCCTGCACGTTTGCTTTATCTCTGTCGCATCTCCTCCTGGCAAGTTATACTTCAAGTACCTCGCGCTTCGCTTCGGTGTTGTCACTTTGGGTTGGCTCTCGGGTCTATCATACTCATTCTCGCATTGTTTGTCGCGTTATATGAACATATACATTGTATGAGTGCTAAGAGTAAGAACTTCAAAACTGCACAGACCTCCGCTCTCAAAGTCAAGGAACTGCAACATCATCCGCCCTCAGGGGGGGGGGGTCGCGGTGATGTCAGTAGCCGTGCCTGAGGGACTTCATCACCGTGCCGGGCGTTGCAGCACGGCACGGCAGACGTTAGTACAACATTTGAACATTAGGAACAAGGATGACCTCGTACATCGGTCCCAACCGTACGCGTGGTCAACGAGTCCGCTACATATACATACTCGAACATACTTCAAGTTCCCGGATCCTTGTGGCATGATCCAGACATGGAGACGGTCAGACAACCGTGCTGTTTCGCCGTACCTGTGCTTCGGCTTCGCACGATGCGCGCAGATCCCGAGAGAGACCCTCGAGATTCCTGTCTCCAGATCTTGTAATCGCGAGCTCGGTCCATAAGTCAGGCCCTCCGCGGGTGCAGTCAGGCACCGGAGATGCCGGCCTGGGTGGGGCTGCTACGAACCCCGAAACTTGACGGTATCGCAAGCTGCTGTCCAACCTTTCGCAACGGAGTCCGGACGAGCAAGCATGCGGACCCGGATCGCGACGAGGACAACAACTTCCTCGACGCCGTTGACGTCGCGGGTGACAGTCCCGAGATCCCACCAGGAAATAGGGTTGGCGGCGTGCGTGCGCGGGAACCCGAGCGTGCGGACGCCCGGGAAGGAGATCTGTGATGGGATCACAGTGCGCCCCGGCACGATCATGGTCCACATTGCCGAGGTCGCACTCCTCATCAACCTTACATGAAGCCAAGTGAGGTCCTCCGCACTCCTCTCCTTCCTCCCCGCCCTCTGCTCCCCCTCGTCGGCGTCGTTCCTCATGTGCACGACACGGCCCCCCGCGCACACACCGCCATTCGTTTAGCAAACCCCGTCTTATGATGAGCGCGGATGTAGTCCCGCAGCCAGTGTGAGTCCGACGCTCAGCCACCTCCGTCAGCTGCCACCGCGATCGTCCTGACACCGACATCAGACACATCCACAACTACCTCCATCTTGTCGGCGTCGGTGAGCGAGCGCGTATAAGTTTTGAGACGCGAAGACTAATTCCGAGCAAGTCATTTTGTATTATGACTTTACCCTCACCTTTGGCGAGGAGTACTGGCGAATATGGAAGGCTCCCCGGTCCATGTCGTCCTTTCTATTCTTCCTCAACCGCTATCTCCCGGTACTGGGTGTACGTTCGCTCATCAATGAGATGTGTGCTATCGTTAACGGTGTATGCAGGACATCGCGGTGAACGTCGGCAACTTCTACATTTTCCCAACAGAACTTGTGCGTCCTTCCGTTGATATTGCATGCTGGTTCCTGACGTCATTGCGTAGGGGTGAGGCATGTCAGGCCGTCGCACGGGATGTATCTGACGACATCAAACAGCTGCAGGCATTACGCCTTCTTCCGTCAGCTGCTGTTGATCGTCAACCAGGTCGTTGTATGCTGTACGATCCAATCTCGCGATACCATAGCGAATCAGCTAACGCACTCCCAGACATACTCTTCCTGAGGACGTTCGCTCTCTACGGGAGAGACTGGAGAGTCGGGGGCTCCATCTTCGGCTTTGCTATGATCTTGCTAGGCATATCTTGCGTACGTGATGGCCCCTCTTCTCTCGTACCTAGGCACTTACGGACTAATCGTGGACATCAGTGGTCCATTGTAGGGCAACACGAGGACGTTGAGCTTCGAGGTGGTTGTCATCTTGCCGCAGACCGCATGACGTACGTGAACCCCTCTACATGCACCTCGCTTCTGACTTACCTCGGAATCTTCTTTGACACAGAGCCATCCGTGAGTACCCTCGAGCTCTACGAATCTTACTCTAGTTCATCCGAGAGCACATCCAACAGGGATCGCCGTGTCATGGGAATCCCTCTTCCTCTTTGACTTGACGATATTTTCTCTGACACTCTTCAAGACGTTGCAAGCGCGACGGCGCAACCCCGTCACTATCGGACGGAACGACATTTTATCTCTTGTCATGCGCGATGGTTCGTCTTCCCAGCCACATGTCTTCTTTGCTTTGTTGACATTCACGGCGCCAGGTGCTTTGTATTTTGCGTACGCTTCACACATGGCCCTGCAGCGCTCTCTGTCAACTCACTGACCACTTCTCACAGTGTCATGGCATCTGCGAATCTGGCCAACACGCTAACGTTCTACGTGAGTGATCTGATTACCTCTTCGCCCGCGCAGCCCGGCAACTTACAGGCTTTTCCAATACAGTTCCTCGAGGCATGTCTTCTTATGCTGCGGGCATGTCGGACTAAACCTTATCAACCCCATCCCTCTCACCCCTCTAGCCCCTCCTCCGCGGATGTCTCTCGACCGCAGCAAGCTCGCTCTCCGTGACGATGATGTCCCGGCTCATGCTCAACCTCCATGGCTCCGTGAGCGGCCGCGAGATCGTCACGACCCCCATATCAGACTCGTCCGGCCCCTCCGACAACTCGACCTCTCTGCTCTTCACCACACGCATATCGATGCCCCCGATCTCGATGATAGCGACGACGTCGGACCAGGAGGCGGCGAGATACCGCGACCGCGAGTCCGCGTACGTCCGGGATGCGCGTGCTGGATACGATCACGGCTACATCGAGGAGGTGTACGAGATGCAGGATACCCATTACCGCGACCGCGACGATACCCCCCTGCAAGTGTCCGCGGAGCGACGTCTCGGAGGAGATGCGAACGACAAGCGCGGATGGTAGCAGACAGGCCTAGGAGGGTCTGGCAGTAAACTCATAGCATAATCACCCTGGAGCCCCACTCGACGAGGGGTCCAGGAAAGCAGCTCGCTGCGTAATCTGGCTATAATTATCTGTATTTTGTGGACATCGGAGCCTTGTAGAAGTAAAGACCCATCGACCCGCTACTGTAGAGCGAACAATACCAAAGTGCACTGTCGTGCTGAAGCAAGCTACGATGAAGTACAGAAGATGGAGGGACGTACATATACTATGTACAACGAGCAATGAACAAGTCCCTATCGATTAGTGGTTAGATCATCACGTTGTGGTTACACAATTCCGTGAAGACGCCGGCTCGAATCCGGCTAGGGACATTTGTTTTGTCCTTTTTTTGGGGCCAGCCAAGGTCAACGGAACTAAGCTTTGTTTTTACTCCCTTGCGCTGCTCACCGAAGCACAACGTATTCCAGAAGTATGATATGGATTGTAGTTCCCTGGCACATACCTTTGTCCGTCGCTCACTAAGTCACGCGAAGATAGGATACGGAGAAGGACGGCGTTTCAAGGCATTCGCGAACAGTTCAAGGAGCGTGTTACTAAAAGACTGTGAGGTATACATCGAGAAGGAATCGTCCGAGTCGACCCTAGAATTAAGACCGAAGAGACATAGTTCAAGCACATCCGACTAAATAGACAACACGGTGCCGACGCTGGCTGCTAAACACCTCCCGAAGACCCTACAGAGATGGCAGGTGAAGCGAATGGGCGAGCTCATGCAAAGATGAGACCGAAGGCAGCGACGGCGACGGCAGCAAGGGTGCCGGGGGCGGAGAGGCCAGATGCGCCGTTGCTGCCGCTGGCCCCGCCGGTGGCCGACGGAGTGGAGCCAGTTGCTGAGGCGGAGCCCGCTCCAGAGCCGGTTGCGGACCCGCCGAGGGTGGGGGTCGCGGAGGACGCGGGGTAGGGGGCACCGAGGGCCTTGATCTCGAATTCCTGCGACTCGGCATAGATCTGGAGGGAGGGGAGCGGGTCAGTGCTGGCCACGTAGGGTACGGAAGAAGAAACGAAGGATGCGAGGAAAATTGGAAAGGGAGGGCGGGTAGAGAAGGGAAACTCACATCCGTAAGGTTGAACGGGTTAGAGAGCTGGATGGTGTAGCCGGTGGCGGGCGCCATGTTGACCTGGTCCTTCGTGATGAGCTTCGAGCAGTCGAAGTTGTTTTGCTGCGAGATGAACGGCAGAGGCGAGGTGAGCACTTTCACATCCTTGTTTGCGATGCTACGTCGGCGTAAGCACCCGTTCAGCGACCCTCGCCGATACCACGAGCGAGGCGGAGACTCACGAAACGGTGAAGTTCGTGTAGGGGGACGTCTTGCATGTCCAGGTGACGACGTTGTCGGACTCAGCAACTGCAAAGTTCGTACCGAGACCGGGCTCTTCAGCTGACTGCTCCAGACATGCATGAGAAAGGGAGATACTGACTCCACCAGAGGTTGGGACCGCCGGGAGCGATGACCTCGAGCTGGGCAGCAGCGCCGCTGGCGAGGGCAACGAGGGTGGCGGAAAGCGCGGCAGTGGAGAACTTCATGGCGTCGACGAAGAGCGGACGGAGGGCGTGGCAGCGGGACGAAGCGGGGGAGGACAAGGGAGGCGAAAGCGAAGGCAACACGGACACGGGCACGGGCACGGCGAGCAGCGGCAGGTCGGCCGGGCGGCACGGCCCTTGGCGGAGGCGCATCAGCTTCCTGCCTTCGTACCACGATGTGCATGCATGCTTAACGTCAACCTCTCCTTTGGCGTGAACGTGAAAGACGGCGGAGAACCTCCATCCTTGCGACCGAACGATGCGACCGTTTCGTGGAGTCGCGAGCAGGCTAACCAGCTGTGAACAGTTGTGCTCTGCTAGAAGGCATCCGTGGTGAGTGCATGTCGTATTCTAGTGTCTCGCGAATTCAACGTGAAATGCTCCAAGATGTGCGTGGGTCGTGGTAGGACGGAGAGAGGGATAGGCCGCAGTACTGCGCACAGGACGACGCTCTACGGAGCTGCGAGGCTCAAACTTGAACAACTGCCCACCGGACGGAGTCCACCGTGGCTACAATATCGGGTCCTCCGCTCCAGACAAGCGGATACGTCAAGTCACATCCTTCCATCCTTCTTCTCTTGCGTAGAGACTGTCACGCAATCAAGAATTTCGTGAAAGGCTCAGGCTGCGGAACATTCGTCGTGGAGGAATGAATCGTTTTGAACGGTTGAAGCTGACGGAGCTCGTGTCTGCTCGTTGCTGTGCTCAACCTCATATGAGCTTCCTTTCATACGCTCATGACGCCCAGCCCCAGCATCCAGACGGTCGATGTCCCAGAGGCTGGCTTCTCCGTGCCGCTGCCCCGTCACACGTTGTATGCGGTGGACTTGACGTCGCTGCCGAGGTACGACCTTCATATATGCAGCTTGGTTTCCTCCTCCACCCCCTCCTGCTCCCTGGGATGAGCCTCTCCTCTTAGCAGCCCTACGTCGACATGGACCGCAACAACGCGCTCGGTTTGACCTTCCATCCCGACTCGGAGGGTTTCAATGTGGCGAACCTCGACTGGGACAGCGTTACGATGGTCTCGATAGACTTTATACGCGATGATATGGATCAGAAGCGTTCGTCATTCTTCAATTTGGGTCGCTGGTCATCAGGAGAGAGAAGGCTATCGATTACGCCGGTTTGGCGAAATGCGGGTGCTCAGTGGCGCAAGAAGTACGTCCCGTTCGCTGCTTCATTTGCGGCGTCACCTCACTTGAGCAGACTCTCCGCTACCGTGGAGAATATCCGAAGGCGTTTGCTGCCCACCTTACTTCATGCGGTCACGACCGGACTCCCCTGCAAGTTCTCGGGTGCCCCACGAAACGCTACTGTGGTGCCATACGCCGTGTTTACTCTGTGGGTGAGCTGTTTTCGCTTGATGGACCCAACTAACGCTGGCGACAGGTTGACAAACCAATGTGCAGCTTGTCAAACGAGTTTTCCCATCCACGAGCACGCCGTAATCGCTCCTTGCGGCCACCTGTACCACGCCAACTGCATGCTTGCCTTGATCGAAACCTCCCTACAAGCGCTGGCATCCTTTCCCCCACGCTGCTGCCGGCAAACGATACCTTTCGAACTGTTCGACAGGTACTTGTCACGTTCTCTGCGGTCTGCATACAAAGAACGCCAATCCGAGTACGACTGCCCAAAGCGCGTCTACTGTGCCAACCCCCGATGCAGCCACTTCCTCGGACCCCGAGATAAACGCATTCCCGTCCGTGTTCTCAAGTGCCCTGCTTTCCTTTGCGGCACCTGCACCTGCGCGCGGTGCAAGGCATCGGTCGATGGTCCCCCATCTCGGCACGAGTGCACCCACGATCCCGGCCACCGTGCCACTCTCCAGCTCGGGATTCGCATGGGCTGGGTCCGCTGTCCAACCTGCGAGGAGCTCATCGAACGCCACGGCGGATGCGCACACATGACGTGCGTGTGCGGCACTGACTTCTGCTACCGTTGTCGCGCCGTGTGGAAGACGTGCAACTGCGTCGACTGGGGTGACGGTGTGGGCGCGGACGATCATGAAGCACGGCTGTTCGCCCCATTGGAGGAGGGCGGAGACCTGGGCCCCCGGCTCACACTGTGGATCCCGCCGATCCTGGAGCGTGGCAGGGAGGAGACGGACGACGGCCGGGCGAGCTGGGTCGATGTCGTTCCGACCCCGCGTCGACGCTCGCGCTCTTTTACGCACACGCGTCCCGACAGTCTAGCAGCGTACACGGCGTTCTTCCTCGACAGACCACGTCCCGGACAATCGTCCCACATGGCGGCGAGCCCGAAGGTCAGCGTTCTTGCAAGTGGCCCGGTGCACGCGGAGGACGACGTGGTGCCATGCTTCCCCTTCCTGGTGGACCCGCAGCTGCTTGCTCGCGGACTCCAAGCCCAGGAGATACGTCGTCGTAGGCGGGCGGTCAGCTTCTGAGAATTGCTTTCCCCCGTCTCCCAGAGACCATCATGATTATGATAACGCCTTGTTCGTACGACCTTCACGACGTTACGCATTCCCGCTGTGTATATATGCTCATTGCTTTTCACGCTCATTCACGCAGGCTTCATATACGACTTCGCCGAGGGCATTCGTCACTCGTCGCATTATTTGCCATACTCCGCTGCCCAAAGGCCTCCCTCCCACCGACGCAGTGGCTAATATCTAAGTGATTTCCTCCCTCGGTATTGTCCCGCGAACCTCGACTCACCCTGCCGACTCACACGTGTTACTGTCCGTTCACAAGTAGACGGCACTCCGCTCCATTAATGCTCCCGGGTGCCCACCTCCACATGTTCACACCGTCGTTTCCGTTCAGAAGGGGAGGTTTGCGAACATATGACTGCCGTGGTGCCGCTCCGTGTGAATGGTCTAGACGCACCAGCATGAGCACTACCGTTCTGCAAGATGAAGATAAGGGCCGAACCCTTGCGGCACACGCTGCTTGTACTTGATACTTACTCGTCGTGCGCGACAATGTGGCTCATCGACCGATCGTGGGGCGCGTACAGGAGGAGGAGGAGCACTGACACCGATGTAGAGTCTTGGCGTTCTCCTAGTCTCCAAGTCATATGTGCGACTTCCTCAACTTGTAAGTACAACAACCAATCTGAACCTGTCCTAGTTGATGGCTAATCCGTATGCAACTAGTAGCGCGACGGGCTCATAGTACAGTTTGTGCTCCTGTCTGGCGAGGCACATCGGTGATTGTCGCGAGAATGCAGGTTTGCATTCATGAACAGACTGAATCGGATAGGTACGCCTCCTGAAAGCCGATGACGAAGTATCCCTCCTATTCGATGAAGTACTCCCTGTTCCCCCCACGACATGCATCCAGCATTGTGCACTTTATGTGCATACCTCCCGCCGTCTTGCATGTTTGAACCGGCCAACGCGACGGTAGATCTCCACATCTCGTCGTACTCGTCGTACTCGTCTCCCCCATCATCATCTTCGTCGTCGTCCCCCTCACCTGGTTACTTGCTTCTTGCCTCACTTCTGTCTCTCTCAGCAGTTCCTCTCGCTCAACCGACAAGCAATCTGCACTTCACGGCGCACTTGCGCCTCTGAGGTCGAACGACAACCCGCAGTTGGCCGTGGTCCGATACGGGGGCGACGGCGACATGTCCTCAGAACTGACCCGGCGAATAGCTTCCCGCACCTCTCCCATCTTACTTAGTCATCCCTCCTGGCCAAAGGACACGCAGGCCTCGCTTCACGACGCAATAGCGGCTCTCAGCGTCAGCGACATTGAGCAGCTGGGCATGGGCCCCTTGCAAGGAATATCCACAGACAACGCAGACGCGCAGCTAGCCTTCCGCCTTGCCACCGAGCATGGGAAGTTCTGCAGTCAGATAGGGAGCTGGCGCTGCGTCTGCAGTCGGACGACCGCAGGTGAGCACCTAGCTCTGGCAGTACTTACTGTGATCCCCTCAGGCTCACTATGATGCAGTCCTGGTGTCGCTCCCCTTGCGACCCTAGCGCAGCCCATTACGGTTACTGGGCCTCCGAACGAGAGTCCCGTCGCTCCGACCGAAGAAGCCGCCGATGCCGCAAGAACTTCGACTACGTCCGATCGGACACTTGGTGCTGACACCGCCAATTTCCCTGGCAGGTATGTGTATTGTCTTGAGGAAAACGTTGGTCCACTGACCATGTCCCGCGTACATAGCCTGACGGGCCATGGGTGCGCAAGCTGCATGGATCCTATCCGGGGCGTCGAAGTCCGGACACCATGCGGACATTACTACGACATGACGTGCATTCTCGCACTCTTCGAGACCGCGATGAAGGACGAATACCTCTTCCCTCCACGCTGCTGTGCTCGGAAGATTCCCGTTAGCTCGGTGTCAAGGTACATGAGCGCGAGCTTCGCGCAGAGCTTCAAATAGAAGAAGAAGGGGTACGGTACACGAAATCGCGTCTACTGCTCCAGGCCATCCTGCAGCCGCTTCCTCGGGACGCAACACAAGGGATCGTTCCCATTTGTCTTCCGGCGGCGCAAGTTCGAGTGCCCTGCTCCTGACTGCCGGACGGTCACTTGCTCGTCATGCGAGCGGCACCAAACACCGCTGCCAGCCTGCCGACGTCGACGTAAGCCTCCTTTCGCTGGGACAGCATTCGGGGTGGGCTCGCTGCCCATGTTGCGAGACGATGATCGAGCTCAACGATGGCTGCTACCACATCACCTGCCGCTGCGGCGCCGAGTTCTGTTATCGATGTCAGGCCCGTTGGAGGATATGCATCTGTTAATCCTTCGCATGGACTGCGGCGTAGCAGTAGGAGGAGCCTGTTCGTGTTCAAGAGGAAGGCGCGCACCTCCTGATCTTTCCCCGCCATACGACGTGGCAGCGGAAGAGCCTCTAGCGCAAGTAAAACCTGCGAAGAACTGTGGCAGACTGCGGCAGTGGGCGGGACGTACTCGCTCACGGCGGAATCCATGATTGCAGGCGACGAACAGCACTTCGATGATACTTACGAGGATCATCTCCTTCAACTTGCCGCTAGCCACAGCCTGACGCGCGACGCGTCTCGGTAATGAGTCACATGAGCGCGTGTCTGCCTTGATAAGGGCTTATCTTTCGATTAAGTAATCTACTTACCTGGCGAAGAGACAAAAGACGGTGGCTCGGGGTTGGAGACATCCTTCACGAACCTGTCCTCCGTCGCGCTTCTCTCTCCTTCGTGCTCTTTGTCTGAGCGTTGCTCTCCGCGTTTGCGACGCCTCTTCTGCACTGCCGGCCGCTTTTTGTAGTCTGCAACCCGTGGACCGCGAGTTTAGCTTCCTTGGTCGTCCTGGCGCCCTCTCATTGTCACGGACTCCACCTGTTCGTATATTAACGACCTGCTCTTGCCTGGCCGTCCCACATCTCCTGAGCATCCATGCGTATCTCTCTGCTGCCAGTTGCCTCTGTTGCCGTTGTGCTCGTCAGTGCGCCAGCCGTGCACGCCTGGGGCGCGGCGGGACACGAGATAATCGCAACGATCGCACAAATCCACCTCCCCAAGCCCGTGCTCACCCTCGTCTGCGACATCCTCCGACCCTCCTTCAACCTCTCGGAGCCCGCACCCGTCTCCACCGTCGATGCGTATCCGCCCTGCAGCCTTGCGCCCATCGCAGCTTGGGCGGACCGGATCCGCATGCAGCCGCAGTACCGCTACACCGCGCCGCTGCACTACATCAACGCCGTGGACGACGCGCCCCCGGATGGCTGCGCTTTCCCGGGCACACATGGATGGCAGGGCCGCCCGACGGGGAACGTGCTCGCCGCGCTGGGGAATGTGACGAGCGTCCTGAGGGAGTTCGCGGACGGGCAGAGGAGCGTGGGCGATGCGGAGGAGGCACTCAAGTTCTTGGTGCACTGGATGGGGGACATGCACCAGCCGCTGCATATGAGCGGGCGGGAGAAGGGCGGGAACGGGGCGAAGGTCACTTGGAATGGACGGATGACCAGTGCGTATGCTCAAGCTGTCCCCCCTCGTTTGTCGCGGCGCGAGTGAGTGAGTGAGTGCTGACGGAGTTTTATAGACTTGCATAGCGTGTGGGACGGGCTGCTGATTGCGCAGTCCATCCGCCAGACCCCGCTGAACTACTCGCGTCCGCTCGGCGGCACTGCTGGCGCTATCGTCGAGCCGCACCTGCGCGGGGCGATCTACGACCCGTACATCCGGCGCATCATGCACGAGGGACTGTCCGTCGGCGGCCGCTTCGACGAAGAGAGTCGTTCTTGGCTCGACTGCCCGACACCGCCGTCAGAAGCGAAGGCTGCCAGGACGTCTGAACTCAAGAGTCGGGCGCAGGCACTGCTCTCCATGGACCTTTACGGCGCGCTCGGGCTGACGACGCCCGGGGGCACTGAAGTTGGCTGGGATGACGCGGTGCTGTGTCCCTTCGCATGGGCGAAGCCGATCCACAAGCTCAACTGCGAGCTGCCCGTGTGGCCGCACGACCTCGACCCTGCTGGCTCCCATCCTTCCGAACCCGAGCTGGAGGCAGCCGACGTCGATGCTGCAGGAACGCCGAGGCACCCCGAGCTGTTCGAGCTGGACACGCCCAAGTATGCGGGGAAGATCGCGAAGGAGTGGGTGGTGGAACGCTTGCTCGCGATGGCGGGTGTGCGCCTTGCGGGTGTCTTGACGGACGTGTTCCAGGATGTGGACGTAGACGGGTTTGTTGTAGTGTAGGATCGCCATATGTATCATAGTGTACTTGTAGACCTCACGTTTGTTTCTGGATGGACATGGCATGGACTGGGATCCGTCTCGAATGCGACCGCTGCACCGAGCATAAGCTGTCGGGCGCTTGTATGCGCCTCCAATATCTCTCGCAAGTTCATCGCAATCTCAGAGGTCGAGTGCACGTCCCCGACCTCTCGCGCTTGCTATTCGGGTCCGGACTGGGCCAAGGGCATGCCCGTCTGAAGCCACGGTCTCTCAAGTGCGTATAAGAAGCCCTCGTCCCCGCCAGCTTTCCCCCGTCTCCTTTTCCCTTTCCGCCATCTTCCTCTGGGTGCCTGTGTCTGGTTCTCATGGAACCCCCGGCTTTCTAGTCGTGGCCTCGACGATGTAAGCTGTCATAACGCAAGTCCATCCGAGGTACGCATATACTTAGCTTACTAGTACTATCAGTAAGTAACGTCTCTTAGAACAACGAGGTCCTTGTCTTGACATCGATCTGCAGCTGCCACGCTTTCGAGAGGAAGGTCGTAAGTAGTCTCCAGTGGCAGGAGAGCGAGCTGTCTTCGACGTTGACTGCTCGCAGGCGACGATATTGGCGGACGCGATCACGTGGGGAAGAGACGTTGTTGACGCGCGCGCGTGGAAAACGTTGAGGAGCAGGCGCTGGTCACCACTGCGTCCTTCCGTATTGCTCGCACAATAAGTAGCTCAGCGCTGAGATACACCATGGCAAAACGGTCGCGAGATGTGTTCGACACACCCTCCTCCTCCTCTCCCCCCATGCCGCCCTTCAAACGACAGTCTATCCCTGCCCCCGCCCCGCCCACGTTCCGCTCGACGTTCCCCATCCCCCGCTCGCCATGGGCCTTCTCAGTCCCACACGACTCCCCCTCCAACCCCTTCGGTCTCGATCGCGCTCTCAGAGCCCTCGCACTACCCCGACCCTCTGGCTTCGGCAAGCACATCGTTCTCCGCATGCAGCTCGTCTCGCAGATCGAGAGCCGCCCCCGATCGCGCCGCACTGCACCCCAGGCCCCGTACCGCATTGTCCAAGTCCCTCTCAACTACTCCTTTCGGCTCCTACACGAGCTCATCCTCTTTCTTTTTGCCTCTGATTCTCGACTGCGTGTCCGCCGCCCCCGCCGCGTCTTCAGCCCGAGCCCGTATCCGCACCAACCACCCGCACCACCACGCAAGGCCAAGTCGACGCTCGAGGTCTTTGGCGAGTCTCCGAAGAAGGAGGACGGACATCTCTTTGAAGTCCTCAACGACGTGTCTGTGTATGCGAGTACGTACCGTCCTGGTGTCATCAAGCCTGGCTCGGGCAAGCTGTACGCGAGGCTGTCAAGCACGCGCGAGCGCAAGCTCTTCCGTAACGATCATCCAGATGACGAAGACGACGAAGACGTATTTGGGGGCCCGTCTACGAAGCCTGTCTCTCATGACGAGGAGGAGGAGGAGTGGGATTGGGAGGCTGAGGACGACTTCCTCCTCGGCAATGTGTGGACAGATGGGCCGGATTTGAAAAAGGGCATCATCTACGTGAGTCTTCCTATCGACATGTTCGTTACAGACACTGGCTTATACTGCTCGCGCATTCGTGTGCAGCACCACACGCCATCCACGGCAATCCACATCTCCGTGAACCATCTCCGTGTACCTGCGCGCAAAGGCACGGGTAACACTCCCTACGTCTTCTCCGCGCACGGCGGAGCACACGGCGCCGTGCGCATCGCAAACATTGTGTCCGGCCCCATGCCCTCCGAGGAGGAGATCAAGGAGAACATGGAAGCCAAGTCTTCCGGGTCGCGCAGAGGGAAGAGCAAGGGCAAGCCCGCGAAGGAGATTGGCACGACACTCAAGGCGCTCCTGGCGCAGTCGGAGGACGAATTCGACGAGGTCGATGACCTCAACGATGGCGAGGAGGCCGACGACGACCAGCTCGAACGCTGGAATGCCTTCGACGCGTTCACGCGCTTCCTGGCGCGCGAGGCGGCTCGCGAACGCGCCATGCGCCGCAATGCAGAGCTCGAGCGCGACATCCTCCAGTCGCCTGCCCCTGCCACGCGTGCAAACATGCTGCTGCCGGCGTCCCCGGCGGCGAGCGGGTCCACGTCAACGTCCAAGTCTTCATCCTCAACACACATATACGCCTCGCGCGACCCACAGCCCTCGTACTACGCGCAGCCGGGCGCAGCATCCTCGTCGACGTCGCTGTCCGGCGTCGCGCCATCGTCGCCCAGCACGCTGCCCGTGCTGCTGCCCTCGTCCGACTTTGACGGGGACGGCGAGGCGTGGTCCGACGTCGACTTTGACACGGACCCGAACCCGAGCTCGGAGGCCGACGCGGACGCGGGGTCCTCGTCCGCCTCTTCCGTGCGCTCGCTCGCGCGGAGACACGTGTACGAGATCGAGCTGCCGCTGCAGACGCCGTACCCCGCGACGGCGGCGGCGAGGCGGCGCGTGGGGCGGATGTGCAAGCGCATTGAGCGGCAGACGAGCAAGGGGCTGAGCGAGATGAGCGATGATGAGGAGGAGCAGAAGGATGAGCTGGTCTCTTCGCAGGAGTCGAAGGCCTCTCAGGAGACTGGCGTCGACGCGGCTCGGACAGAGGAGGACGAGGCGACGGCGAGGCAGCCTGTGGTTGCCACGAGGGGGCCGAATCTCTTCGCGGAGGTGTATGGCGACGAGCCAGACCCGGGGCTGAGGCAGGATGATGAGGATAGCGACGACGAGGGCTGGGTGACGGGACATGTGCAGTTCATCGTGGATGATGGCTTCTCGGACGATGAGGAGTGAATCGGACTCGCTCCGACTCGCGCTTGATTATTGCTTGGTTCTGCTGCTGGTGGCGGTATATGGACCGCCGTCCGCTGTATCTATGCTCATGAGCTTCATTTTGTCCGCATCGCACACACAGACTAATCATCCTCCTTACATAGCTATTTGCCAACGCAGCTGGATCGAACGATATATGTACGTAGGTCCTTGTTGACTCGTTCCCCACATCGTAATTCAAACGCATACTTACTAGTATACGTAGTCAACTGCTCGACCCCTTCCTATACGCGAATTTTGTCCGCCTCGCACTCGGTGCAGCGGTCGCATACGAGACGGATCCGAGTCCATGTCATTTCCGGGGACCGGGAACAAACGTGCGCGTGAGGCCTTGAGGTCTACAACTGATACTCCATATGGCCACCTACACGACAACAAACACGTCTACGTCCACAATCTACTTAGAACACAATTCTCAAGACACCCGCAAGCCGCCATCGCGAGCAAGCGCTCCACCCAAAGGCTCCTTCGCGATCTTCCCCGCATATCTGAAGTATGTAAGTAGAGAACATACGAAGTTACTAGGCCGGTGAGCGATTCGCTCCGAGTCAACTCCCGCCTCGACGCACGCCGCGTTGTCACTGACTCGAGTGATGGGCCATGGCGATGTATGGCAGCAAGCGGGATCGGAGCTATGTATCTTCGCTTGGGCACCGCGGTACCTGGTCCAGATGGGCAACTTCCGCAAGGGCCGCGGAGGCTTATAATCCTCAGAGTCTCAGACATGAGGCTGAGGCTCGGGGTGGGGACCGAATGGGTCGTGTTCCGCAGAATGGTCTAGGCAAAGGCAAAGCGAGACAATGGGGTCGTCAAGAGACACACTCAGGGCAGGTGAAACAGCCATCAGTTTGGGCGTGCCAAACCGTACTTCCCACCGAACCTTCGCGCTGGGATTCGGCGTGGTCACGGTGTACCTGTTCTCTTCTGTGAGCTACTCGTTCACAAGAGGAGGGAACACAGACGGACGCTGCTGTCTATGGACACTGGACGGCACTTGGCGGTCGCTGAACAAACACCTGTTGAAGGACCGTGGTACCGCTCAGTAAGGATAGTGACGTTATCCCTGAAGGGATACGCATAAAGCGCGATATCAACGTCGCAGCCTCCGGATGGCGATGAACAGCGGCGGTTAGTGGTCACCTTGTACCAGTCGTTTCAGCCACGTCGGCGCGAGGTCGGTAAATCAGACATGTCGCAGGTGTCGACGTCATTGGAAAGGGCCGCTTGTAGGCCGACCGGACGAGCTTGCGCAGGGCGGTCAGCCCGCCGCACGAACAGTTCCAGATTGAAGCAATGAGATTGGACAGGTCGTCTGGTGGAATTTGTGCGGGTGCAGCCTGCGGGCGGTGCTACTGAGTTGCCGTACGATGTTGCAGCCAGGCGCATTAATCGGCTGGAAAAGGTGCATGACTCGGTCAGTGACTTGCGAGCGGATTGTGATGGATCGTACGTGAGGCAGTGATGCAGACAGCAATCAGCCATACGTTAGCCTTCAATTCGCAGCAGGCTTCCGGAGTCCGACGAGGCGTAGAATTCTCTTATCCTCAGGTTCTCGTGCAGGTCCTGGCAATGACCAGACGGAGTTCGTCAACGGTCGAATCTCCCGGAAATTGATTCCGGAAGCCGCGAGGCGAGGTCGGAAGGTCGTGTCCATGTTATACATCCGCGCGGGTGACAGGGACGAGTACATAGTGCCACTGGACGTCCATCGCCAAAGAGACGTTGAAGTGGCTGGAGGTGGCCCCTGGCCAGCCTCGCCGCCGGGCGTCCGCTACCATAACCGGGTAGCCACGCGTTACTCCTCCTCCAAGCGGTGCTGAACTTGGCCAACTCGCTCCACATTCCTGGCCATGGCTACCTCTCACCTCCAGCCCATCATGGACCATAATGCTGATCGTGTGCTCGACGCTTCTCGCCCAGGTGCAACGCAGCAAGACGATTCGCGGGAGGCCGACAGTCACATTGCATCCTGATGGCAAGTTTCGCAACCAGGTACCCGCCGGCCGACGATAGCTCAGTCAGCTACATGTAACAAGCGGCGTGTCATCATCGACCCCAGAAAACCGTCCGCTCACTCTTCAATTGATGTCAAGGTGCGAGTATGCAAGTTTGCTCAGGATGTACAACTTGTTGATGACGACATAGGCTGCAGAACCTAATATATCGACGCAAGTAACTTGAGGTCTCTTCCCGATGAGCAGCTCAATGACACGTTTCCCATTTGGCTGAAGGAGCGATGCAGAACACCCTGATGTAAATTGCAGGGAATTGCCGTTGGGCCCACTCCCCGTGACGGGGTCTTGCCCCGCGGTGCGCCGGGAAGGACACAGACAGCAATATAATGCGAATCCGCGGATATTACGAAATGCAAGCTTGCAACTACGCAGCGGGCCTTGCGCGACAACGATCTGGACCTGACTTCAACTTGTCTGCTCATGTCCATGACTCTGTGCTATCGAGGGTTGTAAATCTTCCAATATGTCCCCACAGGCAGGCGGCGTTGACGATAATCAGGAGGGTGCGCAGGCGGCAGGAGAGTTGACCGAATCCGACTCCGTCATGGAACTGTCATGGAACTGAGAGTGGGCGTCTATCAATCACCACCTCTAAACGAGGGCTGACCTGAGCTAACTCAGAACGGCAGGGACTCACCAGGACCCTCGTTGCAACAGAACTCTGAAAAGTACTCGCTTGTCAATGCGACCCAAGGAATTTAGCCGCCATCATTTCCTCGGCGCCATGATAAAACGACCAAGGATCTGCTCCTCGCCCTCCTCAACGCTCCCCGACCTTCTTATGCCGTCTCCGATTCGGTTGTAGCCCCGCGCCTTCCCCGTCCGTGGCTGCGCCGCTCCTGTACATGCTGTTGTACTATTGAATCTTCACCCGGGACACCTGGCTTCCGAGCCTCATGACTTTTGTCGTCACTATCCGCAGTGAGTTGGCCGTGTCCATTGTCTGCGGTCATGCTCATACTGACATCGTGCTGTTTGTAGTACTGGCGACCGCGCTGCCCGCTATCGGCGTTGCCTTGACCTCCCTCAGGCTCTACTATCGATACACAAGACGTCATCTCGGGTGGGATGACGCGTGGGCCGCGTTGAACATCATCTGCGCGATCTTCTTATGTGCGGGTGCTTGGACAAGAAGTGACACGCCCGGTACGTGTGCAAGGACTTTCGGGTTCGTGACCATGACTGACCATTTCGTGCCCCAGCGGTCGGACCGTTTCATCATGGTACCCGCGTCCGCATCATCGGCTACTACATGTTGAACGTCGCTTTCACCTGCGTGCTTTGGTACATCTCACCAACCTTGACCCGAGCGTGCTAGCTGACCGTCGGGTTGTTTCCAGGGCTTCCCGGATGAGCATACTTTTCTCCATCATCAGACTCATCCCGTACATGATGAGGATGCGGTACTGGGCGTACATCTTCGCGGTGCTCTTCGGACTTATGTGGCTGTCTCTCATCATCCTCAAACTGGCGATATGCGAGACCGACACCGCATGGAAGAAGTCCCCCGGCGTGCAGTGCGTCCTGGGTCCCGCGGTCGGCGGCGTCGAACTCGCCAGTACGTTACCTCTCCGATCAGTCGACCGATTATTTGCTTGACTACTTACGACATTTGTGTTCCGCCAATTATAGCGGACTTCATCGCCGACATCATCCTCGTTCTCATGCCAATGCGGCTCCTTTGGCATATCAGCCTATCCACATCACGCCGGTCTCTGCTTACGGGCATCTTCTCCGCTAGCATGTTCACCACCATCGTCAGTATCGTGCACGGCGTATACGTCTTCAGCCACAACCGCAATGCGGAGGGCATCTGGGCTCATGTCTTGGTGCGTCTCTCGGTTCTCCCGATTCTCCGCTTCAGCTGATCTTCGGATGCCTAGGCCTCCACCGCTATGATTGTCTGCAATCTCGCCGTGCTTGTAACCTGGTTCATGCGCGCTCTCGGCCACAGGGAGGACAGCGACTTCAGCCCGTCAGGACGCACTCCCGGTCACTCCACCAGCCAGGGCACGCCAAAGGACCTGACCTCGCTACGCTTTCAACACCACGAGAACACGATTGTCCTCAACACGTTCGACAAAACCGCCCACGGTGCGACGACTGGCACAATGGGCTCGTGCAACTCGTCCGAGTCGCTGGCGCCCATGGCCTTCGCACCCAGCGGCAGCAAACCGGCGAAGAGCGATTCGCCCCCACCACCTGCGTAATTGCACCTTGCGCTTAGACGTGCATCGACGCGCTATTACCTCCTCTACGACTGTTTCGACTGTCCTGCCGCCATCACGTCAGCTGCCAGGCGCGTTGGACGTCGACTGTCTGGCAAGCTGCCATGGAGCGAGGTCGGGCTTTGCAATGTGCGCATCACGACGCGCCGCGCTCGCAGACGCTGCGGCGGCGCGGGTGCGGACGTGCCCGCCCCTGCCGTGCGCATGGCGATGGCGATATTATATCATGAGAGGTAATGCATGACGGACAGTTATTGTCTATATGATTAGCTTTGTTGCTAGATGTCTTGGGTTTGTATTGCTCGTGCCAGGGCTTGGGGAACGACAATGGGGCCATCGGGTTTTGTGCTGTCTGATCTCGGATGAGCGTGATGGTGGCGGGGCCCTTCCCTGGTCGGCCTCAAGGCTCAAAACCCTCAAGTAAGTACAGTACCCCTCAAGAGGCGCACCTTCTCGGACGAGGGCAAATGCCCGTCATGCGCTCCAGAGTCCAGACCCGAATCAAGGGTTTATGAAGCCTGATTTTAGCGTTGAACGCACTCAACGCCTCCGACACGCTTACCCGAAAGTCAGGTCCCTGAAACTCCTCTCCGTGCCCCAGATGCCTGCCTTGCAGTCCGGTGATTCGACGACGACGTCAGCATTACCTTCGAGCCGCTATCATTTCTGCATGCATACTTACCGCCGGGTTCTCGACACCGGTGACCGACGACCGTCTAGCGAGTTCTGATGTGAATATTCCTAGACACTCTCCAGGCGCACTAAGCTCGCAGGAAGACGGCACACCCCGAAGGCTGGTCCCTGAAGTCTGATGCGCGGCTGGGGGACTGCAACTTCAAGTTTTGAGGCCAATGTGGCGTCCTCGAATTCGGCGTCCGCCAAGCTTGGGTATACTTCCGCTACTACTCGTGTAAGCCAAGGATCGGCGAACCGTGCCTGACTGAATGTTCGAATGCTCCAGAGGAATTTGGAGACCTCTCATGTAGACCACGGACAGCACGCTGTTTCTCAAGTACTGTACAGTAAGAACGTGGCTATCTCCTTGCGGCTCGTCGTCCAATATAACTTGAATATCGTCTATTGCTAGTGCGTTGTTGAATCTTGATGCTCTTCTTCCGATCTATCTGACAGGTGCGACTCTACATAGCAGCTTGTGGAAAGCACTGCGCCTTGGTATAATCTACAACCCTCGGGGCCGCTCTGCAGCGGTCGGCTCTTCTTCACGAAGGGACTGTATTCAATGCTTGACAGCGATCTTCACCGCACCGCGGCTGCGCATCTTATCCAACGCCTTTGCGTAGTCTTCCGGGGGGAACGTGTCGGTGACCTGCGAGTGGCAACCAGGCAACCGTAAGAAGGGTGGGAAGTGCGATCGGGAATGCGGGGATTGGGTTGCACGGTGAGCGGGTTTGATGGCACGATTCATGAGCAAAGCGCGCGATTGAGCATTGGCAATGAGAGAAGTGCTCACCATGCCCTTCACCTTGATCTTCCCGCTGTCGAGGTACGCGACGGCGCGGGGGAAACAGTGGGTCTGTGCGAAGGAACCAATGATCTGTGGCCAGGGGGATGGTTAGTGACTCGGTGCCTCTCTCTGTCCCGCGGATCGCGGACGAAATGGAATGATAGGTGCGCACCCGAATTTCGTCGACGAAAATCTTCGAGGGAGGCCAGTGAACGCGGGCGTCGTTGTTGTACACGCCGTAAATCATGAGCGTGCCGCCTCTGCGGACGTAGTTGATCGCGTCGTTTGCGACTGCCTCCGAGCCCGTCGCCTCAACCTGTCCACACCAAAATTGTGAGCTCCCCCCTTCACATTTCTCCTACCATTGAAGCAGGTACTTACCACGACGTCAAAGCCATACGGGTTCTTCTGCTTCAACTCTTCCCACTGCGCGGCAGGGTTCTCCCTGTCGAGCTCGAGGTACTCGTCGCCCGCCTCGAGCTGCTTGGCAAGCTCGACCTTGATGCCCTTGTTCGCCGCGATGACGACGCGGTGGGCGCCGTTCAACTTGAGAAGCTGGGCGAGGATCAGGCCGGTGGGGCCTGAGCCGATGATGAGAGCGTCGATGCCGACGGCGGGCCCGAGCTTGTCCATCCCGTGCACGGCACATGCGGCGGGCTCAACCAGGGTGGCCTCTTCGTCCGTGAGGTTGTGGATCTTGTAGACCTTCTCGGCTTTGCTGATGTCACAGCGTCAGCTCCCATTCCCGGAGGTCGGTGATCGAGACGCTAAGCACGTACAAGACGACGTATTCGCCGAAGCCGCCGTGGAGGCTCACGCCGACACCTCTGAAGTTCTCGCACAGCAGCGACTTCCCTCTCCGGCAATAGAAGCAGCTGCCACACTACCGCAGCGTGAGTGGCACGAAGGATCGCCATAAACCGAGCCGAGCGCACCGTGAGAGTGGGATCAGCGACGCAGCGGTCGCCCTTTGCGAAGTCCTTGACGTCCTTGCCCACGTCTGCGATGACACCGACCACCTCATGCCCAGGGATGAGCTAGATGGGTAGCCCGGTGAACACCTCTTTGACAGCGGTGACAAGCCTGGCTGGGACTTACAGGGAAGGTCGAGATGAACTCTCCTTCATGTATGTGGTTGTCGGTCCCACAGACGCCTACATTCGCAGAAGACTATGAGCGGCATAGCGTGGAAAGTCTAAATAAACTTGCCGCATGCCCGAACTGGTAGGATGATCGTCAGCACCGACATAGCATCATGAGTTCAACGATCTACCTTGGAAAAGCACCTCGTCATCGCCGAATTTCGGGACGTCTACTTCACGAATTTCGAACTTGCGGGGCTGGCGAATGGATACTGGATCAGCGGGGCTTCGACGAATACGGGGACGGGAATACCTCGCTGTAGTACACGGCGCGCATCTTGGTGGGGATCGTCGCTGCCATCGCTGATATCTCTGGCGCGGATGCTCGTCTGCTCGTCTGTCTGCCTCTGGGCGATGGCGATGGGGGAACGCTCGATGGAGGGGATTGCGGGGGAGAGTCATTATATAGCTGGCCCCGCTGCCGTGGGAAGACTGACAGACGATACGGAGGATGTTACGGAACAGAACGTCAGGTGGGTGGGCGAGAAGATTAACCGTGCTTCCCCGCAGTGCAATAAAGCGCGACAAGGAGCGGGTACTTATGGGGATGTCGAGTGGTTGACCGCCGATGCCCCGGCCCGGCGCGTCATTAAAGCGATAGGCGCGCGTCTCGCGTCGCGTCGCGTTATTTTGACGTGTTTGTGCGGCGAGGAAAAGGGATCGGGGAATTTTCAGAGTCCACGCCGAACTTGACTTGTGCGCCGACGACCTCTGCAATGACCAAGTACATTCTCGTGTCTGGCGGTGTCGTGAGCGGCATCGGGAAGGGCGTCATCGGTGCGCCTCAGGACTACACCCTTCTCCCCTCTTCGCACCGTGTTCAAGCCATGTTACAGCCTCCTCCACGGGCTTGCTCCTCAAGACCACCGGGCTCAAGGTCACAGCCATCAAAATCGACCCGTACATGAACATCGATGCGGGAACCATGCGGCCACAGGAGCATGGTGAGATTCACACCCGGAAACGCGTCCCAAGTACCGTGTCTTAGTGTGCCGACAGGCGAGGTCTACGTTTTGAACGACGGAGGCGAGGTCGATCTTGATTTGGGCAACTACGAACGCTATCTGGACGTCACGCTTAGCCGGGATAACAACATCACCACCGGTAAGATCTATCGGGAGGTCATCGAGAAGGAGGTGCGTATATCGCTTCATTGCGTCCCATCCTCCCAGCTAAGATTTCTGACTGTCAGCGACGCGGAGACTACTTGGGCAAGACTGTCCAGGTGAGTGAGGATCTCGTGACGTGCATCCATCAACACCCGGTCGGTGAAAGGGATCTGTACGCCCAGGCGGGGCAGAACTTTCCATAATTCGGGCGCTTAGCCCAGCCAGATCATAGCCTCCCTTTCACCGACAGGGTGGACGTAGTGGATGTCGCCGTACCGTCCACTGGAGTCTAAGTCGGGATTCCGCAGATTGTGCCCCATGTCACGAACGCGATACAAGATTGGATTGAGCGAGTATCGAAGATTCCCGTGGATGACACGGGTGAGGAGCCCGATGTCTGCATTGTCGAGGTGCGCATGTGTTCCTACTTACGCGCGTTAGTCCTCTGTTAACCATTTACAGCTCGGTGGTACCGTCGGTGACATCGAGTCTGCGCCTTTTGTCGAGGCCATGCGGCAGTTCCAGTTCCGCGTTGGACATGAGAACTTCGCACTCGTGCACGTCTCTCTTGTTCCCGACATGCACGGTGAACAGAAGACAAAACCCACACAGACCACAGTCCACGCACTGCGTGGACTTGGCCTCCTCCCCGACCTGGTGCGTACAACTCCCGTCGCATTTACCATCGATGGCTGACCCTCGGCCAGATCGCATGTCGGCTGATTGTAACAAAACCGCTTGAGCCTGCAACCAAGGCGAAGATCTCCATGTTCTGTCACGTAGCACCCGAGCAAGTTGTCGGTGTTCACGACGTCTCCTCCGTCTACCACGTCCCCCTTCTCCTCCAGTCTCAAGGTATCGTTGAATACCTGCAAAAGCGGCTGAACCTCCCCAGCATCAAAATCACTCCTGAAATGAAAGAGCGCGGCCTGTCATTAGAGGCCCGCTGGCGTGAACTCACTTCACGGTACATATTCCGCGCCTAGACTTTCTCACATCCGGCTTACCGACCTCCGAACAGACAAGAACGTCTGTTCGACAGTGTGACGATCGCTCTTGTCGGCAAATACACTGATATGCAAGACTCCTACATGTCGGTTGTCAAGTCGTTGGAGCACTCCGCGTTCCGGTGTAACAGGAGGCTTATCCTGAAGGTACCCTATCTCCAGCACGTGTCGCTTCATGTACAGTATTGACCGGACCCTTGCCATCTGCAGTGGGTAGCTGCAGCAGATCTGGAACCAGACACCCAGAACACGAGTCCCGCGAAGTACCACGATGCCTGGAAAGCAGTTGTATCCGCCAAGTGCGTTTCTCTTATCGCGTCATGCTGAACTCGTTTCACGGGTCACATCATTTCTAGCGGCATCCTCGTACCAGGTGGCTTTGGCCAGCGCGGTACGGAGGGCATGATGCTCGCCATCAAGTGGGCACGCGAGCAGAAGATCCCCTTCCTCGGTATCTGCCTCGGCTTCCAGCTCGCAGTGTGCGAATGGGCACGCAACGTCTGCGGCTTCACAAGTACGCCTCTCCCGTTCCTCTCCGTGTTCCTGCTCCTCTCATCACGCGCACCCACCCACCAGACGGAACGTCGACCGAATTCGACGCACAAACCGAGCACCCCATCATCATCTTCATGCCCGAGATCTCGAAAACGCACATGGGCGGCACGATGCGGCTCGGGCTGCGGCCCACCGTCTTCGACGCCGAGTCCGCGTCGTGGTCCAAGGTGCGCAAGCTCTACGCGGGCGCGCCGAAGATCTGGGAGCGCCATCGGCACCGGTACGAGGTCAACCCGGCGTACATCGAGCGGCTGCAGGCCAAGGGCATGCGCTTCGTCGGCAAGGACGAGCGCGGGGAGCGCATGCAGGTCCTCGAGCTCCCCGACCACCCGTACTTTGTCGGCTTCCAGGCGCACCCGGAGTTCTGCACGCGCCCGCTGAACCCGTCCCCGCCCTTCTTGGGCTTCGTCGCCGCCGCCGCGGGCCCGCAGGTGCTCGAGGAGCAGATGGCGAACCAGATGCGCTCGTTCAAGCCGCCCCATCCGGAGGGCTCGATGGTGGATGAGGAGTCGTTGAGGCAGGATGAGGCGAGGCCCGAGGGCGAGGAGGCCGTCTTGCGGTCGGAGCAGTGAGGTCTAGAGGTAGCAGTTTGTCGTCGATTGTATGTGGAACGAACACTGTCCCTCTCGTGCATGTAGACGTGTAGACGTGTTGTGTCGTCGTATTTGTTTGGCTTATCGCATCTCGAGAATGCTATCTTGTTCGCTCAGTCGACTGCGCCAGTAAAGTCTTCCGGAAGATGTGACATAAAATACAGGTTGGCTCTACATGCGAACAAGACGACAGCGCTGCGATACAAAGAAAAGGCGATTGCGAGCAAAACGTACAATGGACTCTCCCTCTCACACTACGATCATTTAACTTCCGAGCATCAGCCGATCGACATGGCCGTGTCTACGGTGTCAGCCACATCCGATGTCGACGCAGGGCCGCCGCCGCCGCCGAGGCGCGACGAGAAGATCAGGTCTTTGAGAACTTGCGCGATGAGACCGTGCTGAGCTTCAGTGGCGATCTTGTCGCTGTTGTGAGAGTGAAAGTCAGTATATGTTATGCGAAGGGGCACGGATGGACTGACCTGTCCTTAACAGCCTTCGAGAGCGCAGTCTCTTCCCGTTTCTGGCTGTCCTTTTGCTACACATCGTGCGGATCAGCACCGATGCATCATGAACGATTTGACGGACACTCACTTTGATGACAGCCTTCTCGTCGATGAGGACAGGTTGTGGTGCGCGAGTGCTCGGGATCGAGGTTTGCGCCTTCGTCAGCTTCTGGTGCAGATCGGCAAGCTGACTCGCCGCATATGCACGGTTCTGCATCGTGGCTCGCGTGAGATGAATTCCCCGGGGTCTTGTCGAAAGTGTATGCACGTACGGAGATGAGCGCACTCTGGCTCAGCGTGTTTATCCAATACTTGTTCCACAGAAGGCCCAAGAGTTCACTGTCGAGCGTCGACTTGAAGATCTGCACTTCAAGCGGATAGTACTGGTTCGCGTGGACACCAAAGTCCTCGATCTTGTTGAGCGGGATGCTCTGGTACTCGCTGCTCGCGCCATCTGGCGGGGTGTAGTTCTCGGGGTATGTGCGGAACGCGCCGATGTCGACCTTGCCGGCGGAGATGGTGCGGTTCGGGTCGATGACGACCGCGACAAACGGGTCCTGGAACTTCTGGTTCTGCATCTGCGTGTTCACGTCGATGCCAGAAAGCCAGCAGCCGTACCCGGGGTGTGAGTGGTACCAGCCGATCGCGTTCTCCAGGCGTTGTACCTAGGAGCAATCGCAGAGGGTTTCGACATGGTGGTGGGGATATGGGACAATGAGAGGACGCACCTGTTCGCTACCCTGAACGTACTGGACCATGTACTCATTCGCCTCGTTTGCGGCGTTCACTCGCGTCTCCGTTCCTTGTACGGGAAGTGCGAAGGAGTCGATGATGACGAGAGCCTTGCCCACGACCTTGCCTTGCATGATGCCCATGATCTCGTATGGAACGCCGGAGCGTGCATGGATAGCCTGGCAGGTATGGTGAGCACGCGGGCACTGTGGCGCATAGTAGACTGGATGTGTACCATCTTGATGAGCGCGACCGCGGATATCTTACATACTTTGAAGTAATGCGGACTGGAAAGCAAGCATCTTCGTTCAGCATCTCCTGTCTAGGATCGGGATGGTCACTCACTCGCGGACCCATGGCTTGTCGTTGTTTATCCTCCTGTTCTCCGCGGGGTCGTATCTGAATATCTCATCCTGCGCACTGAGCTCCTTGATGTCGTTGGCAAGGTTGAATGTCTTGAGGGCGATGTTGGATCCTGAGCCGGACGCCATGGTGGCTGCAGCCAAGTCCTCCGCCACTCGCCCACATACAGCTTCAAGCTTGCGCGTATATAGCCGTGGGAAGACCCTTCCTCATCAGGGAGCCGTTGTGTCATCGAGCCTTCGACATGCTCGACGTTGTGCATGTCCCTTCACCGTCTATCTCGCGCCTTGGCTACCCAACCACGCCATAGCGTATACTCTATCGCATGCATACCATCTCATAACCTACGGGCGCGGTGTCTGGCGACGTCCACTCCTCCAGGCCCGCTCAACGACCCCCAATCATCTCCTTCGCATGCGCCGACGGTGGATGCTCAGCAGCTTTCGCATTTGAAGCATCCAAAACGTGGTGGGCGAAACCTCACGAGGCGCTATAAGCGACTCGAACGGTCCCTGCGCGGCAAGAACGTCTATGGACGCGAAATCGAATCATTGCAGCGGTCCGGAGAGGTTACCGACCCGGCACCCTACACTTCGGAGGAGAAGACTCAGCAAGCGAACTCAAGTACTGGGAGGAGCAAGAGAAGGATATTCAGAGGCTTCGTTGTGCCGGAGGCTCCAAAGCCACCTGCAGAAGATGGTGCGTGAACCTCCCTCCCGTAGCGGGACTTGTTTGTTGAATACTAGAGTGCAGAATGCTGCATGTCCGGTTGTGCGGTATGCGTCTACGACCTTTACGACGAGGCCCGAGAAGATTATATCAAAGCTGTCGACCACCTCCGCTCCGAACTGAAGAAGCTCAGCGTCCCGGAAAGCGAATGGCCTGCCGACGTCCGGCCAGATTGGAAGGGCGGGCAAACAAGTCCTGTCTCCCGTCCAGACGTGGTATACAACGCATTCGAGCAACTGGAGCGTGCGCTGAAGGCAAAGAAGGAGAAGGAGGCTCAGCCACCTGTGCCGAGTGTCTCCGCGCAGAGCAGAGAGGGTTAGTATATCGAACCCTCAACCGGTTGCTTCAGTTGCTCTGATGAAGATGCGAACGTGCAGCACCTGCTGTGGGTCGCAAGCGGCCTCCCAAGAAGAGGGTGGGGTTGGACGATGTGTACGAAGGACTCCGGTGGGTTCTGTTTAGTAATCGGTGAAGAGGTGAGTTATATCAGGTTCTGGTGCCTCTATGCTAGACAGCTTCCTGATGTCTTGCAGCTAGACTATTCGTTGCATATGTATCCATACCGCGCATACCATGACGACTTACGCAGGCTACTTACGCCCAGTGAACGATCACTCTCCACGCGTTTGGGCCAAAGTCTCATCTTTGGCACGACTAGGTGTGGAACACCACCCCTGGGCATACATGTCCACTATTCTTAACCGCCAGAAGAGTGCTCTAGCTCAACGCTATATGTCTCGTGCCTTATTTCGTCGGTCTCTGGTGTCATGGGAGGCTTGATTCACACCCGGAGTTTCTCCGCTGTCCCATCGCGCATACCTATAAGAAGCGCAGTGTCTCCAACTAAGTGCCCTGAACCCGCTGAACCCCATCTGGCTTGCAAAAATGGCAGCCCAGAAGCTCCCGAGCGACTTCGTCTGGGGATACGCGACAGGTATGCCGTCGAAGTCTATCCGTCGCGTTGTACCGCTGACCAGACCTCCTTCGCAGCAAGCTATCAGATTGAGGGCTCACCCGACGCTGACGGCCGCCTTCCTTCGATCTGGGATACCTTCTCTCATAAGCCTGGTACGATCAAAGGAGGCGATAATGGCGATGTCGCAACCGATTCCTACAGGCGCTGGAAGGAGGATGTTGCCCTGCTGAAGCAGTATGGCGTGAAGGCCTACAGATTCTCGATCTCCTGGAGTAGGGTCATCCCTCTCGGAGGACGGAACGACCCAGTGAATGAGGCGGGAATCAAGCACTATAGGAATATGATCGAGGAGTTGCTGAAGAACGGCATAACACCGTTCGTTGTAAGCACATCTTGGGTTCAAGCAAGACCGAGACTTGCTGAACGATGCTTTGCTGCACAGACTTTGTACCACTGGGATCTCCCTCAGGGTCTCCATGACCGCTATGGAGGCTGGCTCAACAAGGAGAAGATCGTCCAGGACTATGTGAACTATGCGAAGGTGATTCTATTTCTGAACATTTATCTGGTGGCGGCCTGCTGAGCGTTATAGCTTTGTTTCACTCGTTACGGGGATTTGGTGAAGGACTGGTGAGTCCGTATTGTATACCCAATGAAACCATGCGTAATAGTCGTAGGATAACTCACAACGAGCCATGGTGTGTGTCGGTCCTCGGCTATGCTACCGGAGTGTTCGCTCCGGGCCACAAGGGTAACAAAGAACATTGGATGTACGCTCATACACGGCATATACCGCCTGCAGCTGTTAATGAGATCGCCATCCCGCTAGCGTCGGCCACAACCTCATCCTCGCGCATGCCTACGCCGTGAAACTGTACAGGGACGAGTTCAAGGCCAAACAAGGAGGCCAGATCGGCATCACGCTCGACCTCAATTGGCAGGAACCATGGGACGACTCGCCCGAAAGTACGTGTATAGCAACAATTGTTGCCCGCTAGCGTTCTCAGTCAGTTTCAAAGACATCGCGGCGGCACAACGTGGAATCGACTTCAAGTTGGGTGCGTGCTGACTGGTCATGTTGGGGTTCTCTCGTTGACATGATGTCCCTAGGACGGTTCGCTGTATGGTCGCGTCACGAGGACGGTCTCCCCGGGATACTAACATAGTTGTCAGGACCCGATCTACAAGGGCCGTTACCCTGAGTCTGTGAAGGCGATTGTAGGCGACCGCCTTCCAGAGTTCACGAAAGAGGAGATCGTCGTCCTAAAAGGGTCTTCGGATTTCTTTGGCTTGAACACCTATACCACGCAGCTCGTCAGTGAGTAACAAAGCTGTATGGAGTACGCGGGGTAGATGTCTGACGTTGTGCAGCGGAGGGTGGAGATCAGGAGATTCAAGGCAATGTTAAGTATATTTTCACCCGCCCGGATGGTACCCAGCTCGGAAGACAAGGTGATCCTGATAAGCATACGCCTTTACACTGTGCTCATGGCGATCCCGATTCTTCATGCAGCACATGTACCTTGGCTGCAGACATGTGCGTTGCTTTCAGCTTGCTATCCGATTCAGGCTTCATGAGTTCTCGCCTTAGATCCCCCGGGCTTCCGATCGGTGAGTACTTCGGCGTTGGCAATTACCCCCAGAAACTCAGCACTGTTGACCGTAGCTCCTGAATTACGTGTGGAAGGTATGTCTCCACTACGACGATCATGGCCAGCCGGGCTGACGGAGTATCCGACAGACATACAACAAGCCTGTGTAGTTCGTCGTCTGTTTGATTTCATCTTTCGTGTTGCAACTTACGTCCTATCGGTTATAGCGTCACCGAGAACGGCTTCCCTGTGAAGGACGAACACATCCTGCCTTTGGAGCAGGTGGTCCATGACGCCGATAGGGTTGAATACTACGACGGATATCTGAACGCGCTCCTGAAAGCAGCGACCGAAGATGGCGTCCCAGTCAAGTCATACTTCGCGTGGAGTGCGTGCTTCTCGCTGTGCCTTCGCTGCCGACTCCCCACTGACTGCATCGGCGATACGCAGGTCTGCTCGATAACTTTGAATGGTACGTCTTCAGCACTCCCAGGCTTTCCGGGACATTACTTCATGGCTGACTCTGATCTTGGCGGCAGGGCTGACGGCTACGAGCCACGATTCGGTGTGACCTATGTGGACTATAAGACTCAGAAGCGGACGCCTAAGGAATCGGCGGAGTTCGTGAAGAAGGTGAGTTGCTATATTGTTCGGCTCCGAATCTACTATTGACTTCGCTTCACGTTGTCGCTATAGTGGTTCGCGGAACACGTTGCTTCTTCATGAGGTGCCCACGATGCGTATGCCTTACAGAAGTGGTAGCTAGTACATGGGAGATGATATGGGCGGTCATTGTACACAATGGTGGTCTGCTGCATCGTATGCAGGAGTTCTCCCTGCCTTCTCAATAGGATTCCCTATGGCGAGCTGTCAAAAGTGTCAGGGCCCGGAACCTTAGCTGGGCGCGATAGATCCCTGAGCCGATCTTGAGTCAAGTGTTGCGGGACCGAACGCAAGCACGATGCTGATAAGACGCAGGCTCTTGTCGCTGCTGACCTTACCCCGTCGCACACCTTACAAACAGACAAAGCACAGATAAGCAAATCACAGTTCATCGCACATCAGTATGTGGGTCCATGGCATGGTGGCACCATTTGCCATCAATGTATGGTTATGCTGAATGCAACCAGCACAGCAATGTCTTCCGCCCGCAAGACAAACACCAAAGCAAAACAGACCGCGACTGCCCCCCGTTCCGGAGTCGGCGACGGCAGCGACTCAGCCCTCGTCGCAACGTCTCAAGTCTCGCGTTTCCACACAGAGACGCTCGTCACGCTCTCCAACGACATCGACCTGAAGGACGTCCACGTCGCGATCGGCCCACGCATCCTGCTGGGGTCCGCAAACCTGCGCCTCTTCCACGGCGTCCACTACGGGCTGGTCGGGCAGAACGGCGTCGGCAAGTCTACGCTGCTGAAAGCCATCGGACACAACCAGCTCGCGGGCTTCCCGTCCAACGTGCGCGTGCTGTACGTCGAGCAGCTCGAGGGCGCGGACATGAGCCGCTCGGTCGTGAGCGTCGTGATGGACGCGGACCACAAGGCTGCCCGCATGCGCCGGGAGCTCAAGGTGCTGCAGGCGGCGATGGAGGCGGAGGACCCGACGGAGATCGCGCGGACGATGCGGACGATTCGCCTCGCGCGGACCAGGGAGGACGAGGAAGCTGCGGCGAAGGTTGCGCTGGAGAGGAGCGGGGCGCGCGGGAAGGAGGCGAGGAAGGAGCTCATCAAGCAGGAAAAGCGCGTCATCGACACGGCTGCGGCGAACGAGGAGCCGTTGACCCATGGGGAGGTCACCAGTGCGACGGTGGAGGCGCAGGACTTGCTGACGGAGCTGTTCGCGGCGATGGAGATACATGGCGAGGAGGCTGCTGAGGCGAAGGCGCGGAAGATCTTGAAGGGGCTGAGGTTCCCGCAGGATTGGCACGACCGCCCGCTGGGTGAGCTCTCCGGAGGCTGGCGTATCCGTGTCGCGCTGGCTTCGGCGTTGCACATCGAGCCCGACATCCTCCTCATGGACGAGCCGACGAACCATCTCGACCTCCCGGCGATCATCTGGCTGCAAGACTACCTGTCCCAGCTCTCCGACGTGACGATCGTCGTCGTCTCGCACGACCGCGCGTTCCTCAACGCCGTCGCAGACGAGATCATCGTGTTCAAAGACCAGACGCTCGCCTACCACACCGGCAACTTCGACGAGTATCTCGAGCACACCGAGGAGAAGCAGAGATACATGGAGCGCATGGCTGCGGCGATCGAGCGCAAGAAGAGCGCGGCTGAGAAGACCGTGCAGGCAGCGATGTCCCAGGCGCGGAAGAGCGGAGACGACAAGAAGATGGCGCAGGCGGCGTCGCGGCAGCGCAAGCTCGAGCGCATCGGGATGGAGGTGAACGATAAGGGACATCGGTTCAAGCTCAACCGCGACCGCGCCGGGTACTTCCTCTCTGTGCGGTCGGATGCCGAAGTCGAGCAGGCTGAGCAGCCTCCGACATGGACGATCCCGGACCCCACCCCGCTTCGTCAGGCCGGCGCCATCATCGAGGTGGAGGGTGTGTCTGTAGGCTACGACAAGCGAAAGCCGCCAATCCTGTCCGACGTCACGCTGAACGTCGGTCAGGAGGCCCGCATCGCTATCGTTGGCGCGAACGGGAGTGGGAAGACCACCCTTGTCAAAGCCCTGGTAGGGGAGATCGCACCTACAAAGGGCAACGTCAGTCGACACCTCTCGGCAAAGATAGGGTACTTTACCCAGCACCACGTCGATGAACTCCATCAGCAACCCCCGGAGACCTCCGCTCTGACCTTGCTGCTCGACAAAGACCCCGAGAGACGCGAGCAAGAGTGTCGGGCTCACTTGGGGAAGTATGGCCTGAAAGGCAACATTGCGTTGCAGCCTTTGCGAAGTCTCAGCGGAGGCCAGATGGTGCGCGTCGCATTCGCTCTCAGCACGTACGGGTCGTCTCCGCACCTCCTTATCCTCGATGAGCCGACGAACCACCTCGACTATCTGACGACCGAGGCTCTGATCGAGGCACTGAAGGAGTACTCTGGCGCCGTGGTCATCGTGTCACACGACCAGTTCTTCGTGTCTGAGGTTGCGGAAGAAGTGTACGCGGTGAAGAAGGGGAAGCTCGTGCACCTGGAGGGAGGGATGGAGGAATACGTGAAGTCGTGTCGGAAGAAAGGACGAGCGAGATGACGCACGAAGTTCAGTTCTGTGAGGTTTCGGTCGGATTGAACGGCGGTGGCAGGCCACGTCTGGTCGGGTAGAGATTGGATAGATATATTCGCAAGCTACAACGAATGTACGTTCTATGGTTCACTCGACACTCCACGATCTTGAGGAGCGGATGAAGTACTGATAAAAGTGAGGATGAACGTAGCATGTCGAGGATTATACCAGGTAGCGCACCATCATCCAGTACACTCCGGTGATTCAGGCATACCCCGAGGTTGCTCTTGCATCGCATGCTTGACAAGCACGACCACGGGTCTGGTCGCGTTGCTCAAAGGGATGCGCCGGTCCAGGAATTGAGAGATAACCAGGTCGACGTACCAATAATTCCCGCGCAGGTGTCCAGATAGATGACAAGGACTCGTTCATTAAGGAGATCAAGAGGTGGGTCTGAGCTGGGTCTGAAGTAACGTAGTACATAGTGCGAGGTCTCAGGTTTGTCTGACTCTCAGGTTGTGAGCTCACGTATCAGCAAAAGCGCCCAATGGCGCTTGTGTCCCAGATTGAGACTCCGTCGAAGTCAGCAAACTCTATTGCCACAACGCCCGGGAGCAGCGCACGCATCGAGGCCGTCAACGCCAACGCCAACGCCAACACTTCAAGGGTAAGCCGGTCTTTCTTCAAAGTGAGTATCTGCCGCCGCTGCACGCCTCCTGCGATCTCTACGCTGCTTGTCCATGCCGAAACTCTGCAACAATCGCTGGATTCGACGCTGGATGGCTGCCCTCCTCTCTGGATGAAGGACTTCGCGCTTATACTCTTGCACCCGCTCCCAGATGTCTTTCACCGAGTACCAGGTCGTTGGCCGCCACCTGCCCACGGAGAATGATCCGACCCCCAAGATCTACCGTATGCGCATTTTTGCGCCCAACGAGGTCGTCGCCAAGTCGCGCTTCTGGTACTTCCTGAGGTATGTCCTATGCTGCAACTCTGCCACGTTCCTACGCAACCCCCGCTCCCCGGGTTCATCGCTCGATGCTCATATCGCGTCCAGGCAATTGAAGAAGGTCAAGAAAGCCAGTGGTGAGATCATTGGCGTGAACGTCGTGTGTATCATTCCCTTGCAGCCGTTCAAGTGGCAGGCGGAGTAGGGACTAATCGCCGTCATTGCGACGCGCACCTCTAGATCCACGAGAAGAAGCCCTTGAAGATCAAGAACTTCGGTATCTGGCTCCGTTATGACTCGCGTTCCGGAACGCACAACATGTACAAGGAGTTCCGTGAGCTCAGCCGTGCGGACGCCGTCAAGGCGCTCTACCAGGACATGGCTGCCCGCCACCGCGCGCGTTTCCGGTCGATCCATGTACGTGCTCATACGTGCCCCGGCTTAAAATTACTCTCGGACGGTTTGGACGGTACTGACACAACGCGTAGATCCTCCGTGTTGTCGAGATCGAGAAGACCGAGGATATCCGCCGCCCCTACATCAAGCAGCTCTTGGTCCCCAAGCTCAAGTTCCCCCTCCCCCACCGTGTCACCAAGGTCCGCTCGACCTTCGTTGCGCACAGGCCCTCGACTTTCTGAGCTGTTTTACTGTGACCATTGGGTGGTGGGTATGCCCGGGACTAAAATCATCGTCACCTTGCTATCACATCACTGTCTTACCCTACATGCATATGACGATATGAGTGTATGTTGCGCCATGTACGTTTTCCTTGCAACTTGCATGACAGAGTGTACAACCTACATTCGTTGCCCGATCGCATACAGTGCATGGCATGGCATGACAGATGACATCGTCTGAGCAGACTTTGTGCCCTCAGATGCGTGCGGTTCTCCTGTGCTCATGTCCTTACGGTATGTAGTACCATACACCTGGGCACTTGCTCGTGCTGAATGTATGGCGGATATCATTCAACGTGGATGGCAGTGATGTACGCGAACAGGAATGCGCTTCAGCTCGAAAAGCTATAACATTCTAAGACAAAGACGACAGACATAAGTCAAAGGTGCTCGGCCACATGCCGAACTTTTACTTCCGCGCATTCGGCGCAAGGCACGAAGACACGAGGGAAGTATCGACCCACTGGCCGTTGGTGTAGGTCGGAACCTCGCCTAGGGCGTAGCCTTGGTAGAAGTTGCCCGCGGCCCAGCCGACGTAGCCCAAGAACACTAACCACCGGACGTGTGAGCAAGCGTCCACATGCAGGATAAGTAGTAGCGAAGATGCGTACCATCCGAGTTAGCGTTCTGGAACGCGACTTGCTCGCACATAAATTGCTGGCAGGAAGCGACGTTGCCTCCGCCAGTCTCGGTGTTGAATGCCTGACGGCCGTTGCAGCGGAGCCACTCAGCGAGCGGCGCCCATGCGTTGTCGATGTTGTTGGTCACGCACTCCTCGTGCGTCCCCCTTTTAATGCAAACTGAGTATCCTAGACGATGAGCTACGGAGCTAGTGGAGGAGACGTACGAGTTGTCCGAGTCAAGGTACTTGTGGACGTCGAAGACGAGGTTGGTGGTGCTGCCGTCGGGATTCGTGACCTTGATAAGCGCAGCCCCCGAGCCGTTCGAGATGAAGGTCTCTGCGGAGGTCCAATTGTTTCCGGGGAGCAGGATTATCTGCGAAGTCGCACTGCCGAAACCAATTAGTGCGCAGATTCGAACTTCCCAAGTAAGCATCAGACTCACCCAGCCTTGCGGATCGCGCTTACTGCGGCTTGAACACTGTCAGCCCAGAGGTTGATGTCGGGGACGTCGTGCGGCTCGTTCATGCTACCAGCGAGTGTCAGGAGCGAATACATGACAACGAGTGAAACTTCAGCTTACACTCCAAAGATGATCTTGCTGTTGTTAGCATACTTTGCTGCGACGCTGGACCAGAGCTCAGCGAATTGCTCGTTTGTCGGGCCGCCCTGGCCAATAATCTACGGGGAAGAAATGCTTCAGCGACGGACTCATACGTCACAGTGCATATCCGCTCACCTTGCCGTTCCAACGCGCATAGTTGTGGATGTCGACGATGCACGACGCGCCCGTGTTCAAACACGCCTGCACCAGCGCGTCGTACTCCGCAAAGTTGTCCTCGTCGATCGTGCCGCCGAGCACGCCGTCCGTGAGGTACTGCCAGCCGACGGGCAGGCGGAAGACGTTGAACCCGTCGTCCTTGACAAAGTGCTGCATCTGGCCCTCGCCGTCGTTCCCGTAGTACTGCGTCAGCGGCGGCCACGCCCCGCTCGCGCTGCACGTCCCGTCCGTCGAGCACCCGAAGTCGAACCCGGCGATGTTGACACCGGCGAAGCGCAGCTTGCCTGCGCTTGGGGCGGGGATCTGGCAGCTCGACGTAGGAGCTTGGGCACTGGTTGTGGTGGAGGGAGTTGAGGGCGCGGTGGTTGCGGTGCCAGGAACACATTGGAAGTATGCTGCGGGACTGTCAACTTGCTGTATCGGCGGGTTGGAGTCACGCACCGTCATTGAGTTTTGTGCAGACGGAGCCGGTAGCACAAGCCGTAGGGCCTGTCCAGCCCTAAGTCATTATTACTATGATCAGCATCTCCCTACACAACAGTGTCAGTGCGATGACTGACTGTGCCACCACCTGTGAAGGACCACGTCAGCAACATGGTCGCTGGCCACGAGTCAGTCGTACTCACATTGACCCCAGACAGGCGAAAGGGTCGTCTGTGCCCTCACAGACACCGCGAGCGCAACAACGCCGAACAGTCCTGAGAATGAATACATGGCGTTTTTGAGGCAAGTCTAGGAGGCGAAACTTGTGTCCGATGCGCCAGAACGCATAGACGAGCCTTTTATCCAATTTCCAAAGGGCTCATGACTTCGGTAACGAAGCCTTTAGCACCAGCGGATAGAGAGAACGCGGACCTCGAGCTCCACACCCGAGGTTCTGCACTAGAAGCGTCGACGTCGTCGTGGTACCGAGGGCGTCCCACTTCGAGATTGGCGAGACGTGCCTCGTACGGTGTCCGACAACTGCCCGGAAGGTCAGTGTTGTCGACGCACACGCACCTCGCAGAGCAGATTGGACGTCGAGTCGATCATGTGAATCGTCGAAGTGCTCGCAAAGAGCTCTCGAAGGAGCACGTGAAAGAGAGCAGGAGGTTGCGAGAGACGGCTCATATTCGCGACAACGTGGGGGCGTGTCGGGTCGGTGATGTCGTACGCGCTCCCGCCTGCCCTAGCTGCTTCTCATCCGGGCTTCCACGCCCTTCCATGTGCCTCAGCAATTCCTAGAGATATTTGTGCAACGAAGAGACGACCAGCTGCATTATCCATCCCGCGCGGGGATATGAGACGCGGTACATCATCTGCTGAACTTCGGAGAGCAGTCAGTACGCACCGCAGGATGAGGATACAGTAATTCCAGAGACTCACAGCACCCAGCTCGACACACTATCAGACTTCAGCCGGTCGACGAACCACCTGCGTAAGCGTACAAGCGCTCAAACTGATGGGTATTTGTATATCTATGTATCACAATCCTCTTGCGAGGCACAGTACACCAAACGCGAACGAGTGGGGAGGCACAACCCTGTCGACACATCTACACGCGCGAACGTCATTAGAGAGCCATTATACCGATGATAGAAACAAGATAGAACCGCATACTAGCAGAACGTAAAACAGTGCGGGAAATGTATATGGACTATGGCTCTAGACGACAAGGACGGTGTTGAAGACGTAGTCCCAGATCTTGCTGGTAACGCCGAAGCCGAGGTCGAAGTTCTTGTAGTGGTGTGCGAGGTGATACTTTTTCATGTCACGCACATACGAAGGGAGTCTCGTGTGGTGGAGGCTAGTGATAAATATGTTAGTGCGGCGGAAGCTACATGTCAGACAGGGGGCTTACGCGTAGTGCATGACATCGTAGGCAACGTCTGTGATAACGTGGGCATGAGCTTGGGAACCATAGGAAGCGCATCGTACTCACAGAAAACGAAGGCGCCCGAGATCATCGCGTTCGCCATGGCAGTGGGGAACACGGCGTATGCCAACCGTGTCATCGGAAACGAGAGGAATGAGAACAGAAGAGGCGGCATGACCAGCCTTAGCCTACGGCATGTGTCAGCATTTGTGAGACTCCGCACGGGAGCTTAACTGACCTGTCCATGGGGAGGTAATGGTGGATGCCGTGCATGAGAAAGTGGAACGTCAAAGCAACGGGGTGGTCGGGGAGCAAGGCGTCCATGTGGAAGAGGAACCGGTGAAAGATGTACTCCAGGATAGTCCACGCGATATTGCCCAGGAAAAATGCCGGAACTGCGTATGCAAACGCGATAGGGGCAACGCGCCCGGCAGTGACTACCTTGAGGGGTGCACCCGGGTCGGCGGTGAAAGGAGGGAGAGAGTAGGGGCCAAACGTGAATTGGACCAAGGACCGAATGAAGAGGTACGTCGCGATGGGCAGCCATACGCACGGGACTACGTACCACGCCGTACGCGTGAAGATCTATATCACCCGTTAGGCACGACGTTCGGTTGTGAATGCTGGATGACATACCTCCAGATACCAAGGGCCAAACAGACGAGGAGACTCCACAAGGTGGCGAGGCTGGTGGACTTGCTGCAAGTAATAGGACTTGGAGAAGTTGGCCTGCCACATTTGCATGAAGAGAGGTCTGCGGAGATCAAGGAACAGGTTCTTCTCGTAGTCGGCAGAGGTATCCGTCTCCTCCGGCTCGAAATCGTCGGTCGCCTCCCAGTCTAAGAAGCGGTCAGTACACCATATGCGTGTGATTCAGCCAGGGGCGCTCACCATCGGAGACCGTCTGCTCGCCCGTCCCCAGTCTGCCAATTGCGAACTCCTCCAGCATGTCGTACGCCGAGTCCGAATGGTCGTGTTCCGCGGGATCCTTCATGATAGCGCCAATGTCCTTGCCGGCATAGTTGAGGATGAGGTCGTCTCCTCCAGGATGGTCGGCGAGGAACGTCGTAACGTCGTAGACCTTGTCGTCGCGGGTGACCCAGCAGCTGGCCGCAGATGCATGCTGGGCGACGTCCTCGGTGGTTAAAATACGGATGCGTTTCAACATGGCTGCGCGACTGAAGGAAGGAGCGTCGCGGGCAGACGGAGGGGGTCGGCTGCTAGTCCATCACACCATTCCGCCTTCAAATACAATTCAAATAGATTCAAATATAGCACAAGCAGATTCCCACGCCCCATCGAATTCGACCTCATTCGACGGTCGGACGTGGTCGGACGTCCTCGCTCTAGAGTCCAAAGCTTAGACTCCAGCGGAATGTCAGCGAACGATTACAATGCAATGAGTGTGTCTCCGGCGACAATATGTACTCAGCTAACGTCGTGTTGGCGTCGGAGTACGGTGAGCGCCATGGTGACTGCATCGGTGCTGTGCCTGTGTCTGAACGCGAACTTGCTTAGCTCTCTACCATCTACTCTGGGTCTTGCTGTCATTCCCGTCTGGCTACTACGTCTGCGTCCAGACCAGCACGTACGCTAGGTCATGGGAAGACTCAACTTCGACATCGACGACGATGCACTGCTGAAGGCATACAAGCTCTCGTCCATCTCGGCAACGTAACGCGCTCCCTTCCCAGGGCTTCACATTACTGAAGTGTTCCGCACCCCGCAACGTTGCAGCCGATGGGAGGAGATCGAAGAGGACGCGGACATTGCTGTTCCCGGGATCACTGGTCCAACGGAGACCGACACGGATCCACTGGGTTTGGGTGCGACTGTTGAGTATGTAGACCTCACGTAGGCTCCGGAATGTACGTATTGACTTTTAATGCCAGTCTTCGTGATATGGATTCGGAAACCAGTCAGTGTCTGTCGGAACGTGCCCCGCCGTGGCCGCCGTTAATCGTTCTCCAGAGGCTGCCGTGCTCATCACCTCCAAGTCGTTCAACCCCAAGGCGTTCCTGTCGGTCGTACATCCAAATGCAACGTACCAAGACCTCTCTGCTGCCATTGCGCACTTGCGCACTTCGCTGGACTCGAGGTCGGAAGCCATCCGAGTGTTGGTCGAGGAGAACTTCGACAGGTTTGTCGCCGTGAAGGCGTCCACGGATGGTGAGTGCCAATCCACGCGGTAAACCCCGCGGGCGTATGACGAGTACTGCGTTATTCATAGCG
Source organism: Polyporus arcularius HHB13444 (assembly GCA_004369055.1). Lineage (NCBI taxonomy): Eukaryota > Fungi > Basidiomycota > Agaricomycetes > Polyporales > Polyporaceae > Polyporus > Polyporus arcularius. Next base: position 16,463 of record ML211150.1, on the reverse strand, counting down.
CTCTACGCGGAGATGAGGGAGGGCATCCTTGCGGACCATACGGACTACGCGTCGAAACCTCTGAAAGACCACTTGAAAGGTGCGTCCCTTCGTGACCGACGAAGGGTTGACTGTACCGACATTCCCAACAAGCTGCTGCGCAGAAGGCCGACCAGGTGTTTCTTCCTGTACTCGAGAACGCGATGAAGGCACAGAAGCTGCGCACAACACTCGGTGTCTTCGAGCGTTCCAAGTTCTTCTTCAACCTGCCGAGCGCACTGGTTGAGTGCATTGAAGCGGTAAGCTGTGGCGTGCGGGCTGCATCGCGGCGCGATTCGTTGACACAACGACAGGGCCGATATGAAGCCGCTATGCGTGACTACAAGAAGGGCAAGCTCCTACTCGAAACCCGGCCGAATCAACTGCTCCCCGTCGCCACCAAGAAAGACGGACAGGCTATTGAAAGCGCCCAACAGCAGCAGAAGCGCATCCTCGACAAGGTGTGGGCGACCGTGGAGAAGGTGATGAACCAGATGCGGAATGAGCTTCTCGGGAAGCTACAAGACCCTTCGCGGAGCGTCGAAGAACAGGAGAAGACCATCGAGTACGTAACACGCGTCGCGTTCTCACCCGCCGGAGCTGACATGGCAGTCACGCAGGATCTTATACGAGTTCAGCACCTCTGATGAACCAGCATGGACGTACTTCGACGCGCAACACAAGCATATAATGCAGCATATGCGGGATACCTACAATGCTGCAGTGAAGTCGATCGAAGGTCTGTGCCGACCTCATGCCCTACTGTGCGCTCCCAGGGCACTCATAGCCATCCAACAGCTCTGAACGAGAAAGACCATCTGGATGGTCCAGACACGGGGGCACTTAACCGCGAACTGGCATCTCAACTGCAAGCTTGTGTGCAGGCTTTCGAGGCGAAGCAGTCCGACGCGGTTATTGGTGCGTACGTGCGGAGGAGATGGTGCCAGCCGCTAAAGACTCATTCTTGCAGCACAATCCGGCGGGCAAGAGGTCTGGGAGGCAATACAGACGATGGTCAAGAACGTTTCGGAAGCCATGCTCACGTCGTTGCCAAACTTCTGGAGGATATCCAAATCTTTCATGGAAGGCCGGTACAAGAAGGTGCTTAGCGTGTTGCCCCCACCCGACAGTGCTAACCGTTCTCGTACAGAGCGTGGCCAGCTCGTCTCGACGGAGTCCTTCGCAGTGCCGTACCATGGCGCTCGATATCATCAAGCTCTACATCGCTCTCCTGTCCGAATTCTTCATGTTTTCCGACATGGCAGTCATGTCCCCTGGACGCAACACTGCCCCGCCACTCTTCCCCAAGAGCTCGAACTCGCTCACGACCGCACACCATCTCATGAAGATCCTCGGCGAGATCCAAGACAGCGTGAACGACATAACTGGCATCGAGATCTCAGGCGAGGCTACTTCAAGTCTCAAGGCACTGCTAGAAAGCGCACGTTGGAAGTTCACCGATCTGCTTGTCAATGCATGGTTGCGAGGTTGGTCTCCGCTTCCTGACTGCCGCGTGTCGTGCTCACCGGTTGACAGACGCGAACGTGTTCTACTACCTTGAGAACTGGATCGGCTCGACTGTCGATCCTTACACCACTGTCTACCTTTCTCAGATGCGCACATTCCAGAAGCAGATCACCACTTGCGCGTTTAAGATCGCCGGTGGGGTCGACCTCTCGACCTCGTCAGCGACCTCGTCGCGATCGAAGACACAGAACGCGATTGCGAACGAGTTTGTGCAGAAGATCACGAAGGCGTTCTTGGATGCGCTGTATGCGTTCTTGGACGGCCTGGTGCACCTGGCGTCGGACGAATCTCCTTCGACGAGTGCGGCCGCGGATCCGAGTTTGTCCAAGATTAAACCTACGCCTCTGAATCCAAATTCTGTGCCTGGGACGAACCCACTGGAGCTCGTCAAAGTCGAAGAGGCCGTAAGTCCTTGCGATTACTACGTCCGGCCTAGCATTGAAATATTGACACTTCACCATCAGGACACACGCGTGCTACTCGTCGTCTCGAACTTTGGCCACCTCACGCGCGTGCTCATACCGAGCATGACGACGGAACTCGAGACCTCCCTTAATATCTCTATCGAGAACGAGAAGCAGACGCTGATGACGGTCGTCCAAGAGCTCGACAAGACGCTGTTCGAGTCGTACTTCAAGCCCAAGTCTGTCGCCCTCACCGCGATCGTGCGCAATGGTGTGCTCGATCCGCAGATGGACTGGTACGAGACGCCGCAACCCAAAGGCGAGTCCGTTGCATTTTGTGTATAGTTCACTTGGAACTGACCGAATCCCACCCGTAGAGATCAGACCGTACATCTATGAGACGCTCATGTACCTGGTCGGGGTGCATGCACAAGTCAGCGCAGCGGCTGCGCCGCTGCTGGAGCGGACGCTGAACGCACTCGTCGAGGACGTTGCCGAAGAGGCCCTCCGGTGCTTCCGCCAGGTCAAGCGGTTCGGCATGGGTGGCATGCTCCGAGTGCGTTTCATTTTCTCTTCCGTTCTTGTCCGATCTATTGACGTAGCCCTTTGCACACAGGCAACACTCGAGATCGAGTTCATGCACCAGACGCTCTCGCGGTACATCACCAAGTCCGCGGAGAAGACGCTCTCGGAGCTCTACACGAAGATCTCGCAGGCGTACGCGAAGCGGCCGGGAGATGAGAATCTGCAGGCTCATCTTGAGGGTGTAAAGCGGACGCTGTCGGACGCGCGCCGCGCGACGGGCATCGAGTTCCTGTGCTTCAGACAGACCAAGGAGCGGCCGAAGGACAAGAGTAAGGGAGATGCGGAGAGCACAACGGGGAGCTCGCGGACAGGCGGCGAGCGGGATAAAGAGAGGGAGCGGAGAAGAGAGCGGGCGAGGGTCGAAAGGGTTTAGGCCGCAAGGCGCGGGACTGGTATGTGTCACGAGCTCTTGCCGGTATATCACTTCTCTTATTGTACTTCGTTTCATCTCAGGCGGAGGATCTGGAGGTATACATACTGATGTAACGTAACTTATCGATTCTGTCTATACTAGTGAGTGGTACCCGTATCCCCTGCTCAACACTGAACTCAAAATTTGGCACTTGCTCAGGCTGTACTGGAGTATGTACCATTGAAAGTGCATGTCGTGATTATTCCAAGCCTCGACGTTCAACCTTCGTTCAGCACGGAATCGCAGCGATTTTAGTCGAAGCACAAAAGGTGGTAAGTAAGTACAGATTTTGTTGGTCCTGTATAGTTCGAAGCGCTGAAGACCTTCAGGAGCGACAGAAAACTCCCCTGAACGTCTGGCCGTGCACTTCAAGTTTCAGACGGTGACCATGCTCCACACTGTCACCCGTTTACACCTCGACGCAAATCCCGGACGAATTTCCCTGCCATAATAAACCTGCGTAAGTTGAAGCATACTCCTGCGTGCCGTGTGCTGAGTCATGATTGACAGCAGTGAAGCGCAGGATGCGTATTGGCAGGTCCCAACTGTAGCGGTGATCATGAACATCCTAAATGCGGTGTTGCGCGGCCGGCACCTCGATGCACTGCGGGTGACGAGTCTCTACGGCGATGCCATATCTACGCATACCTACTGAATGAGTACATGTGCAGTCATCCCCTGACAGGATGATCGTGATCACGAACAGGTCTGTGGCAGTGTCCGGAGCTACTGCGTCCGACTGCTAGCTCACTGACAGTGTATTCTAGCCATGTCCATTGCATGACCAAGCTCTGAACTGTGCTCTGATGAAGCGCAGTTACGCTGGTATGTAGCTGCCGGTCAGGGCACGCGGCGTCGATCACTGGTAACGGCATGCTGCGAAGGCTCCAAGTCACCCGCTCTCACAGATGGGACGTCCTAGCGTCTGCAGCCTCATCGTCTAAAATGCTTAAGTATCCCATCACGGAGGAGGCGATCACGGACAACTTCACAAACCGCGCCAGTCCTCGTGCTCGCTGCCTTATCATCCCGTCACACCACTTTCTACGCTCTCAACGCTCGACCCATGCCTTCCAAGAATAGCGGCATTCGCCCCGTCCTCGCTCAAGCTTTTCCTCCCAAACCAAAATTCAAGGTCGAACAGATTCCTGACCTGACAGGTCGCGTGGTTATCGTGACGGGTTTGCCCTTCCCGAAGACCTCGTCGGTCGGCGCTGACTGTCCTCGTTGTTCGCAGGCGGCAACTCCGGGCTCGGGTACGAGACGGTGAAAGTGCTCCTGCAGCACAACGCCAAGGTCTATCTCGCCGCTCGAAGTGAGGAGAAGGCAGCGGCAGCAATCGCATCCCTCAGACAAGAGACGGGGAAGGACGCTATCTTCCTCGCGCTCAATCTCTCCAGCCTAGCATCAATCAAGAAGGCGGCCCAGGAGTTCCTGAGCCGGGAACCCCAGCTTCATATTCTCTTCAACAACGCGTCCGTCAATCATTTCCTGACGATGTAATATATTTCCCCCGGCTAATACTCCACTGTCGTAGCGGAGTCATGTGGCCTCCCAAGGAGATGCTCACTGAGGAGGGTTACGACCTTCAATGGGGCATTCACGTGGTTGGCCACTGGTACTTCACCGAGCTTCTCATGCCCGCGCTGCTCGCGGGCGTCGAGACGTCCCCGGACCGCCATGCACGCGTCGTCACCACCTCGTCCAGTGCCGCGTACTCGCAGACGATCAATTGGGACACGCTAAAAGATGGTCCAGCGCGAAAGAAGCAAAGCACGGAGAACCTTTACGGTCAGAGCAAATTTGTACGTCACGCTGCCATTCCAGTTGTAGTACCTGCTCAAACTCAAACCTACGCCACAGGGCAATGTTGTTGTCGCGCGGCAAGTCGCCAAGCGCTATGGGGACAAGGGGATTATATCAATCTCCCTGAACCCTGGTGCGTTACCCCCGGCTCGCCAGTCCCCGCACCCTCGGCAATTCTGACCAGCGGCTCGCAGGTAACATCGAGAGCAATTTGACGCGCTACGCGCCCGCGCCGGTGCTCGCGATCATGGTATGAGGTTCATTCATCTTTTCACCCACGCTGACGACGACTCGCATTTCCAGAAGCTCGTGTTTCTCCATCCGACGCCGTACGGCGCTCTTACCCAACTGTTTGCCGGAACCATGCCCGAAGCGTTGAATTACAACGGCGAGGTAGGCTTCGTCTCGAGGCGTTCGTTTGTGGTTTTCGATCTCACTGACAGTCTTGTTATGTTCAGTTCCTCATTCCATTTGCTCGTCTTGGCAAGTGCAGACCTGAAGCATACGACGATGAACTCGGAGAACGGTTGTGGACGTGGCTGGAGGACGAGGTTCGTGCTCAGGCGGCTGATTAATATGCTTGTACCACGCTACTCTTCTGTAGTCCATATCGTACTTCCAGCTGACTGCCGCAGCTCTTGGTCACTGTCAAAATTCAGGTGGTTAACCCAGAGACGCTTCCGGGCGGACGGGCGCCCTTCTGAATTGTTAAGCGCCTGCCTAATGTCGGGATCGGCCGGCTTATAATTGTAGTTGACTGGTTTCCTAGACTCTCACTCTGTAATCAAGGTTCCTCTACGGTACCCTCAACATCGTCTAACAATGGTCCGAGGATGCACATGTTGCAATGAACCTCCTAGTATCCCGGGCAGCATCAAAATTGACGATCTGCCAATCGAACTCCTCATCGACATCTTTCGCTGCGTCACACCCACCGAACGCAGCGATATCCGTCTTACGCACGTTTGCAGGATATGGCGCAGCACATTACAGAGAACAACGGAGTTCTGGGCCAAGTTCCTCGCGGTCCCGGACCTCATCACTCTGGGAAACTACGTGCGCGACGTCGGCTTCTGGCATACATGGGTGGACAGGACAAGGACGCAGCCCCTGCAGTTGCGGCTCCGAGGACGAGACTTAGATCTGCTGAAGACGATTGCGGAACACTTGTCGCGGCTTGCGTCGCTGAACGCGCAGTGGAACATGGTTTATCCGAGGGACGTCCAGAGGCGTCTGCTCGCCTTGGGCCCTCTCCCTGCCCTGGAGGAATTGCGGCTAACCTGCGACTTCCCTGCCCCGATATCCAACTTCCTCGATCTTGAAGCCGCTGGACTTGAGGGATCAACACCACGTGCGGACGAATACCCCCAATTACGCCACCTCGGAGTCAATCCTGACTTCTTCATCCCATCGATGGTCGTCCCTTCTCTCAAAACCCTGGCGATATACCACGGTCATATCAAGTTCGAGGTGTTGATGTCCGCTTTCGCAAACTGCCCCACTCTGGAGTCCCTCCGTCTCGACCACGCACATTTTTGGGATATCCGTGACACCGCGCCGCAAGTAGTTTTTCCCCACTTGCGCGACTTGCGCCTGGACTATTCGGACTCAACCCCTACAGCGGTGCATGCAGTGTTCACACACATACAGTTCCCTTCCATTACACGACTCACTGCGTTTATCGGCGATTGCGCCTTGGTCGGGGTGATCCCCGACGCCCACCCCCTCCCCATCCTACGTATCCTCACCCGACTCGCAATACAAGTTTACGATGCGACCGACGACGTACCAAGGACCCACACGCTCTCCATTAAGGGTTATATCGACGGCGAGGTGCGGCAAGACACACCGCAGTTATACACAGTCAACCAACGCATCAACTGGAAGCATCGCGGCGGCTGGGCTTTCTACACGCCCCTCTCGGGCATCACCCATAGCATGGGCTCCCCCGCCGTTACGAAGCTGGAACTTCTCCTTCTCGACGATCAGCTCAACATGACACACATCGACTGGACCAGGCTCTTTGAGGCCTTCCCCGCCCTCGTCTCCCTTGAGGTGCGCATCGCCTCGTGCGTGGGCCTCCTCAAGGCTCTCCGCCGGCAGCCTCGCCGGCTTTCCAGGCTTGTGAGGCTCGGGCTAACGTGCGGGAATGCTTCCGGGGTCCACCATAGCCTCGTGTTGACCCTCGAGCGCCGCGCATCGCTGGGTCATGGGCTGCAGCGTCTCGAGTTCCGTAATTCAAATGGTCCTTTCTCGAGCTGGCATCTCGCGCGATTGCGGGAAGTCGTCTCGGAAGTCGTCCTTGTGGTGTGACCGTGGACTAGATTGTCTGACCCAAGTTGAGCCACTGGCCCAGTCGAACGGCACCGGAGGTCCGAGGGTGGTTATGGGGATGGATCTAGCCGAAACACGCGTCTTCCATGCCACGTTGCCCACCGCAGCGCCTTATCAGGTCTTATCTAATTCATCTTCCTTACGTCCATCTCCAACTCGAGTCGACGCGATCGCTCCAAGCTCTTGCGCATACGTGATGGATGTCCGTGGACCAAGTGAGAGTGGGTGTGTATCGTGTGATATCGTCGCTCATTCACAGCGCTGACTCGGACGACGATGTCGCTATGGGTCTAGTTTGCGTCCTCTCGCTGGCAACGAGCCGCAAGTTGCGAGCACAGGGACTCAGCGGACCTCTTCCATCGCACCAATGATGCAAAAGAGCATGGACCCTGCCGTCGACATACACGATCTACCATTCGAGCTTCTCATCCACATCTTCCGCTTCATCAGGCCCACGTGGCGTGGCAACATCCGGTACGCTCACGTCTGCAGACGCTGGCGCGCTGCGATTCATGACACCCCGGAGTTCTGGCGCGACATGATCGATATCCAGAGAGTTCTCCGCTCCAGCTGGAACAGGGAAAGGAGCAAGGCATTTCTGGCCGTCTTCCTCGAACGAGCCCAGCAACTGCCACTACACATCAATTTGGTGCAAAGCGAATTCGATACCCTGGAGACGAGGCCACTCGGAGACTACCTCGACAGGATCTCAGTCTTGTTCGTTCAATGGGAGAGGGGGGATTTTAAGTGCGAACTACGGGAACGCCTGCTCGCCCTCGGTCCGTTGCCGACTCTGGAAAGCCTCGAATGCACATATGAGGACCCTGAGTATACAAGGCCCCATCCCCTTGACATGTACAGGACGCCCTCCGCTGTCCCACGTACGGATTGGTATCCCAAGCTATCCTTCCTGGAAGTGAACCCAGACTTCCTCATGGACGCCGTGGTCGTACCGTCACTGAGAACATTGCTCATCCATATGGGTTATGCCTCTCTGGGCGGGATCTTGACCACCCTGCGACACTGTCCCCTCCTTGAGCGTCTTCATATCGGGCAGATCTTCGACCCCACATACGTCCCAATAGAGTCCATGTCCCCGGTTCCCCTCTTGCACCTGCACGAATGGACTATGTTCGACAGCTATGAATGCCCCGGCTTCCCAGAAGTCATGCTCAGACATATCCAGTGCCCGCCAACAACGCGCATCGCCCTCCATCCCGTCGGGCCCTATAACAAGATCATCCTGTCTGAGGTCGTCCCCAAAGACCGCATCGAGGGCGGATCCCACATTGGAGCCCTCTCCGCCGTACTTCCTACGACGACTACGCTCGATATACAAATCGTCGCGGGTGGTGACCGTTGGGTGTCTAAAAACCTCTTCCTCAAGTGGTATGCCCCAGGAGACGATGTGCCGCGGCTCTGTATAACCATGTCGTACCGGGTCGGAGACTGGAACAGTGGTATCAGCCCCACAAGTCTGCAGCCCTACCCATACATGCTCAATATCACCTTCGCGTTCTCCTCGCAGACTATCACCGACTTGCGCCTGGACCTCGCGAATGAGCCGACCCCAGTATTCATGCGGCGCATCGACTGGACCATCCTCTTCGACGCATTCCCTGCCCTCATTGCGCTCACAGCTCGGCTGCGTTCGTGCGCGGGACTCTTTCGCGCCCTGCGCCAGGCACCTCTCCGGCTTGGTAGGCTGGAGAGGCTGGAGGTGACGTGCGCGAATAAGATCAGGGTGCACCATGCGCTGGTAATAACCCTCGAGATGCGCCCAAACCAGGGACTGCGCCTGCGTCGGCTAGGCTTTTTCCACTCGAACGATGACGTCGGGCCGTTCTCGGACTGGCATCTGGCGCGGCTGAGGGCTGTGGTCGCGGAGGTGATTACTTCAATCCGACGTGTACCGTCTCACTCTCTCGCGAGTGCAGAATATGCCTCTCCACCTTCCTATATAACCAATCATGCAATACATCCCGACAGGATATCGAGATGGTAACAACTAGATCTACTGTACTGTATAGCGCAGCTCCCGCCCGGCGCCCCCCCTTACATGGAGGCCAGAAACACATTATCTAAAGAGTGTTAGGAGCCCAGACGACCTCCACATCACATCAAGCGTATCAAGGCTTAGAGATGACCTTGTCCGCGGCCGCCTGCGCCTCTTCGCGGTCCCTTTGCTTGTTACCAGGAACGTACGCACACTCGGTCTCCCAGTTCTTCGGTGTGAGCTCTTTTACGCGTTCGGCGAACGCGGTAAGTGTGCAGAACTCGGGAGATCCTGGCAGGTGCTTGCCCTCCTCCGCGCAGAAAGGGAGGGCCTTGTTCTCGTTCTGATAACGCACCCGGACGTCTGCGAGCATAAGTGAGTCAGAGATTGCCTAATATCAGACTGTGCGGCGGAAACTCACAGTGATCGGTCGTGTTCTGCGCGCCGCCCAGCATCGACAAGACGTTCTGCCATGTCGGCGCTGCCGGAGCAGCCGTGTCGCGCTTCTTGAACAACTCGAACGTGACCGCAGCAGTAAACGCAGGCCACCTAGAAGGGACAGAGGTGAGTCAGGCATGGTCCGCACTGTAGGCAGACGCAAATCATACCTTTCGTCGAATATGTCTAGTGTGCTAGACAGACCGGCGAGGCAGGTGTCGTGTGTGCTGTGGATAAGGATCTTCGTAGGGTCTGCGTCGCCCTTCGCTGCCTTCTCTTGCATTTTGCGAGAAAGGTCGCTCAGGAGCGGGCCCATGCCTAGTCTGCGGACTTCCTCAGTACGGTCTGGAATGCATCCCGGGCGGACAACGGTCAGTATGGTACGTCCTTGACAAAATATGCGAAGTGGGCGTCTCACACCCTATCACCACGGCTGGTCAGTGGGGGCGCAGGTACTAAGAAGCGCAGCATGCTTACCTGCGAACCATTCAGTGACAACGGCTTTCTCCTGAATGAGCCTGCATGAGTGTCCGCGGGTGAACAGTCAAGAGTGACCATCGTACAATGACATCCATCACTCCCTTCTCGTGGAACTCCGGAGGAACTTTCACGCCATGGGCATCTGCCGCACGAATCTGTCCGCGGAGTCAATCAATGGCTTGACCGTACTGAACAAGAAATGAACTGACAGTGTCCAGGATCCCAGACGCTCTGGGCTTTCCGTCCAAGCGTACAGGGTTGCCACCAATGTACTTGGAAAGCTTCTTGTCGAGAGGCTCCAGCGTTGTATTCCACGAGGCGGCGGCAGCTGCGAGAGCGATGTGAATATGCATGAACCATACAAACAGGGTAAGATTCCCGACCTTGCGCGAAGCCAATCTGGAGAATTTCAAGCCGCTTGCACGCGAATGTGTTCCCGAAGAGGTTCTCATCCTTTCCGTTTCTGCGTCCCAGGGTTGGTTCACACCAGTGCGTACGGATGCACGGGATGGATGCTAGTACTCACCGTATCCGCAAATGAGGAACAAAATCCTTCGCGGACTTGGATATAGGGTAAAGTCCATGAACGACCTGCTGCAGAGACTCGATCGTCCTGGGCATATTGGTCGAGCGAAGGTATATCTCGTCATTCGAGTGTACGACGTCAGGAAGGAAGTTCAGTCTGCAACATGTAGTCAGCATACTCTGCCGCCGCCGCACGAGGTTCTCCGGTCGCTATATGCTTACTTGTCAACGTATAGCTTCCTGAGGCCGCTTCCGAAATTGAAGGTGGACTGCGGGAGGGACCGTCTGAGATTGTGTTCGCTCTACCTTCCATGTGCGAAGTCTCACCTCTCGCCCGACGTCCGTCAGCTCACCCAACAAGCTGGAGACAACCGTGCTCAGTACCTAAGAACCCATCACTTCACGTGCAGGACCGTGCTCACCATTCACCCAAGGCAGCCTTGCCATCCGGTCGCTCCACCACGCGACGCGCCCTCAACTCCTCCACAGCTTGCATACCAGGTATCGACGCGTCGCTCATTTCCTCCGGCCCTCCAATACTCGCAACGGCAGCCCGGAACTGCCGAGCGGTACGGCAGAACATCCAGTTCTCCGGAATGTTAGCGGGAGGCCCCGCCATGCGGACCCCGACCGGCGTGCGTTCGCCTGGCAGTAGCACCGACCAACGAGCGGATTCCGTTTGAGAGTCGAGGAACAGCGCAGGAGGGCGAGAGACGTACCGTGGCGGACGTATATGTGCACCTGCTCGAGCTCGAGCTCCGGTGGGGCAACCGGGTATCCGTCTACGTCCAGAGGCACATGCCCCTTCCTCGCTTCTTGGCTTCCGCCGCCGCCGCTCCCTAGCAAACCCATCGTATCCGTGCGTCCGATCTCCGCTTCCCCGATGGCGTACGCGAAGGCGTGCAGTAGTAGTGCGCCGTAGACGAGTCGTAGTAGGATAGAGCGTGAGCCGAGCTTCGACATCCGACCGAGGATGGCCTGAGATGCTTATAGTGGAAAAGCACAGACGCAGAGAATAGACAACTGGACCCGAAGTCGTGCAAGCCTCGTATGGTGTCGTATTTGTCGTCAGAGTCGTGCGGGACAGAAGTCGAAGCAAGGATGAGCGTGCCACGGTGACGATGCCGCACCCAATGCGCGACGACCCATTTGCCTTACTCGGGTTACGGGCGGCTCGGGCCGCGGTTGCCACCTCGACTAACCACCACACAGGATGTCGGAGAAGGATATCCGCACGAACCTCGAAGGCAAAAATTATAATACTAGGTTATCCGCACCCCGGAGCGATACGCACTGGGGACCACGGTGAGGTGACGTACGCTACATATAGTACAGCTAGACAGCAATTACAGCGGGCAAACGACTGTGGTGATGATGTAGATCGTAAGTAGCAGACAGGCGACATGTACTAGATGAGAAGTCGTAGATGGTGTGAACAGAGGGCAGCGTGTACATGAGCGAGGGGCGTGGGCGATGGAGGGCAACGAGGGGATCAAGAGTTGAGCGGGAGAGCAAGCAGGTATCGACCAAGAACGAGGATATGAAACAGAGCGAGCCAGACCGAAAGCAGTGAACTATGTGCAGGATAGTGGTACAGATGCGAGATGCAAAGAGCAGGGTGCAGCGATATTGGACACGAGGCGGACAGCAAGCAGAGGGGCGAATAACGATACGTACACACGGAGAGTCGAGCCGAGTACCGGCGAGGGCGGGACTGTGACAATCGCAGGCACTAGTCAGCAATGGACATGGAACCAGAGAAGGACATACCAGGACGACGGAGCTACGTCCCCGCAACGTCCCTCCCATCATCCGTGTGGCGGCTCCTGCTCCCGCTCCCAAAGGACGCAGACTCGCCCCACATCACCCGCGGCGTCCGGTATGTCTCCGTCGCGAACGCCTCCGGGTCGTACTCCACCGTCACTGTCTCTTCGACCTGCACGCGCACATCCAGCTCGAAGTCTTCCTCGTCCTCCTCGCCGATGCTCTCCCCCCTCCCCTCGACGCCCCTCTCCAGGTCTCGTCCGAGCTCCCCGACGGCATGCGTCCGCTGCATCTCGCTCTCGTGAGCGGCGGTCTGGCTGCCCGACGCGTGCTTCTTCGACTCCGTGAGGGAGCGCGCCAAGTCGACGTGTCGGTCCGACGTGAAGCTCCAGTCGACGTCGAACGCCGAGGACAACTGGTTCCGGTCCTTGGTCTCGAACTGGGAACGCATCGCCTGCGAGATGGACAGCGCGGACGCGAGCGGGCGCGACACCACAATCTGCGTCGTCACAGTGCGGTTGTGTGCCGCGGCGGCATCTGGAAAACCAAGGCGCCGACGTCAGTCTCATGTCACATTGAGGGTAGACGACGGCCGTGGTCCCGAGGCACGCGGGTACAGTGCTGGCGGAACCAATGAGCGCACGTACCGCGGAGATGAATTAGGATGCGTTGGCTCATGATCCAGGTCAGAGCGTATCCCAGGGAAACACTGTCAGTGTCAGGCACGGCGCTGTCAGTTAGCATGCATTCACAGCCAGGAATAACACATTGACTGACCCCGAAGACTGAAGGGCCCGACGTGTGTCAGACCAGCATTACGACACTCAAGGCGAGAGAGAGTGCTCACCTGCGATGCCTCGTCGACGCTCCGATACAGGATTAAGTTCAATATGTTCACACCTGGACAGTCGACGGGTGGTCAGTCACGTACGTCGCGACGCGGGAGTAATGCGGACGTACCCGTGAGCGCGACAAAATACACCAGGCCGTCAGTCAACATGCTGTGATCGCAACCGTAGTGTCAGAGCTCCCATGACAATGAGGATGGGCAGAAGTGCGCATACATTCTGACCAGGCGGGCCATTCTATCGCAAGCATCGTCAGTGATAATGCTCTACGAGACCGCGGGGAACGTGGACTCACTTTCCATTATTGGGTCCAAAGCCTATTAGGAAGACAGTCGCTATACCGAGAGCGATCACGTCGTAGACCATCGCGAAGACATAGAAGAGCCAGACAGTAAGAATAGGCGGTCTGTTACCGGCCGTGCAACTAGTTGATGGTCAGCATATGTAGCAGGGAGGAATGCTGCGGATATAGAGTACAACTCACTTGCCGTGCTATGGGTGAGACATAGGTCAGACAGTGCCTTGCGATCAGAGACTAGACTTACAAGACCCTGTACAGCTGAAAAGATAGCTGGAATTAGACTGAGGTTGCGGTCGCGAACAACGAGAGGCTTGGGCACTCACGAACTCGGTTCCACAAGTTCAAGAACCATTCCGCCTGCAACCGATGTGAGCTCACTCGACGCCAGAAGTCAAGAAACTTACTGCCGAGATTGATAGAAACGAGAATGCAATAGTCCACGTAACCCATTTGGAGCGTCGAGAGATGTTGATCGTCCTGCGCGACATGAGGTAAGGAAAGACGCCGACGTAAGAGGCAGCATACCGTATGCCCAGAATCAACTGTGAGACCATGATCTGGATGACTGCAACGCGTCGTGGTTAGCACGCATGCACGATCGAAACGCCGCAGGCCGGGCGGGAGAAGCCGCGCATGCTGATCACGCCACCGACGCGTCCATTCATGGCGAGAAGAGGCAATGGGAGTGCCCTTCGCGTCTTCTACACGGACGAACCCCACACGTGTCGCCGGCGAAGTCGAAGCGGCGATCGAGGACAAGAGAACACACCTTTGAGGATAGGCGGGGCGATGTAGTATCGCTGGCAGCTCTCTGGAGTGAAGAACTTGCCAAAGTAGCCGAGGTTGCTGGTTAACATGACGGCGATGCTGGTGTATCTGCAGCGCGGGACGGCACGCCGATCAGGGTTGCGCGGGGGTGTGAGCGAAAATGGGACGGACCGGATGGCAATGAAGAGCATGCAGCCTGGGCTGAGCCTCCAGGACCGCTGGCTTCTGTAGAATCTCCATTCCGCCGGGAGGGTGAGGAGGTAGCTGTGGACGCATGGACGCGGTCAGCGGTGTACGACATGCAGAGATTGGCGACGGACTCGTAGAAGGCGATAGATATTGAGACGACGCGTATGAAGGTCGTGGTCGCCGTGTGTAAGTCTGGAGAGCCGTCGCCGTCCATGTCGGCGTGGCTGGAGCCGGGGCTGCGCTGGGCGGATCGTGGGGGTCGTGGTGGTTATGAAAGAGGAGGAGGTCCGCTATGGACGGGTATTCATCATGGACTGCCACTGGGCGGGCAGGACAGACAGGACAGACACACGGACAAGGCGCAGGGGAGACTCGCTCAGCTCAGTTCGTTTCTTCTCACTCTCCCCGGCGTCTCGCTCCCAACTCCGCCAGGCACCGAGCCATCTCTGATCTCCGAACCTTATCTCTCCTTTGTCGCCGCCTCCGCGTCAACTGTCCGTCCGCCTTTCGTCGTCCACGCGAGCGACCTGGGTGCTGCAGGTTCGAGTCCAGCTTGTGCACCTTTGTCCGCCATGCTGAGCAGCCCTGTGGGTACGTCTCCAACAGCACCGCACTGGACATCTAGTCGGACTCGGAGAGGCCGCGTGACCGCCCGAGTTCACATCTGTTCACATCGTATCAATCTATGTAGTACTTACAACCACTCATCGACAGCGTCATTGCCCCCGCGGCGAATGCATCTGTCAAGCCATCTCATGCGAGCCGCGCCAGACCTTTCCTCTTCCATCCAACGCGTATGTATGTACGAGCGGCGAATGGTTTGTCGTCGGTTGTTGCAGGCTCGCACCTCTTGCATTGCTCGAGCCTCGGGATCCCACACGAACGCCACCATCTTCTGACTTCAGCAGCCGAGAACAGTACTAAGTACTGCAGCCGACTGCCGCAGTGCGGCGCGCACTGGTTGCATAATGATATCCGTATCCGGGGTCCCCGGTCTACTCGGAGGCCATGCAAGTTGAAGGAGTCAAGGACTGACAGCCTTGAAGTACCATGACATAAAGCACCACAATCCTTCGCACAAGTTGTCATGGTGGCAAAAAGATACGCTGGACGAATTCACTATGTAGCACGGTGTCGTCCAAGAACCTGCCATCCCTACGGACAGAATTTCTCGCACTGGACATCGACAGAATAATGCTCCTCGAATGAAATGGATCCGAATGACGACGGCCTCGCGAGGCGGTGGTGTCGATAGAAAGGAGGAGTTGGCACACGTCGGTCAGTATGATGGCGGAGACTCAGTGAATGGTTTGTTGAAATGGAATAACTTACAATGATATCGAATTGACCACCTCCGCTCTCAACCGCGCCAGATGCCAGTCCAAAAACGGCCCGGCATCCCCGTTCGAGTGGAGGAAGCCCAGCCGACGCAGGCGCAGTCCCTGGTTCGCGCGCATTTCGAGGGTTAACACCAGCTCATGATGCACCCTCGCCTTGTTTGCGCACGTCACCTCCAGCCTCTCCAAACTCCTCAGCCGGGAAGGCGTCGAACAGGACGGCCCACTGGATGCGCCGGTCTGAGTCTGAGCCTCGTCCTAACAAAATGCGTGAGCCAGTGTGGTGCTGTGTCTATGATTAGTGCTGGGAATGTATGCGATACATGCGTATATGTAGCAGGTACTAGTAGCCAGATGATAGCATAGTGATATAAAGTACAGCGGCTTCGCAACAGCCGCTCGAGAGTCGATGGTGTCTCCTCAAAACAAGAGGAAAAGCATGTGTAGAGCCTTGCCCCTTACTTACGCAAGACGGCCGCTCACAACCCTTGCTCCAACTAGCCTCTCACTGCTCCTCCTCGTATTTCCGTCTCGGGGCGCGCTCACCGTCGTCACGACGAGGCGGGCGGTCCTCCCGCTGGAAGGGGCGGCCCGAGGAGCGGTCATCCCGCTGAAAGGGGCGACCAAAGGAGCGGTCACCATCCCGTTGGGGGCGACCAAAGGAGCTGTCACCATCCCGTTGGAAGGGACGGCCAGAGGAACGGTCACCATCCCGTTGGAAGGGGCGGCCA
>ML211149.1:0-56716 GCA_004369055.1 Polyporus arcularius HHB13444 | reverse complement strand
GCACCGTGCGATAGGCGGGTTATAGTGGTGCATAGGGTTAACCTATTGCACGAGTATTGACTGGATTTCGCACGGTGCGAAAGCTTACCTTTGCACCGTCTTTGGCGCGCCGGTTGACCGGAGCGATAGGTAACCCTTCCCCTTGGCGGACAAGTGTTGAATATCGGACTTATAGTTTAGCTACCGCCCGCCTATTAACCCATGCAATGGTCGTTTGTAATTTTACACATAAGCCGGCTATCCACCGGCTTCCACTCGGCCATAATCAGTGGGAATAGGCGGTCAATAGGCGGCTTATAGTCGGAGAGACCGTAAACCTGTAAACCCGGTCAATGGGAGGGGTTTATGCGAAGAATAGCTTACCTGTTTGACCGGAGAATAGTGGTTGGGAAACTTAACTATTCACCGGCTGCCGCACCGGTCGACAGGTAGGCTGCCGCACCGCTGCCGCACCACGCGATGGGCGGCTTTCAGCTTACATAATCCGCCGGTTATCAGTGGTGTAATGGCCGGTAGAAAGGTAACCTTTGCGCCCGGAACATAGTCGACTTATCGTCGTGCTATAGCTAAACCCTATGCACCACTATAACCCGCCTATCGCACGGTGCGGTTTGGCGCTATTCCTGGGGTGCGGATAGAATAACCACTAAGCCTTAGATCTAATCTTATCACCTCGACTTCATGGGCGCTACATCCACCATGGCGCCTATGCCACCATAGCGGCCTTGGTCAGTACCACCACCTACCCCCGTCCCGTCCCCCGTCCCCTCGTCTAGGACATACGTATATCAATGGCGTCGGCTTCAGGTTTGTTGGTCTGCTATGTCACGATATTGCTGTCAAAGGTTGACATTTGCGTAGCCACAGGAAAGCTGTCCCGGGAAGAGTTCAGGCGGCAGAAGGACCTCGACGCAGCTCGTAAAGCCGGTACTGCACCTGCCGCTGTCGATGAAGAGGGCAAGGCCATCAACCCGCATATTCCTCGTGAGCATTGGAATAGCCCGTAACGCGTGCTCCCCTTTCTCATATCCTGTTGTTTCCAGAATACATCGCGCAAGCACCATGGTACCTCGACACCGGCGCGCCCTCTCTGAGCCATCAGCGCATCCCCGAATACGACCGCTCGTCAGACAAACTCGACAACTGGTACGACCGAGGAGCAAAAGCGGGCCCGGCAGCAAAGAAGTACAGGAAGGGTGCATGCGAGAACTGCGGGGCGATGACACACAAGAAGCAAGACTGTCTCGAGCGGCCGCGGAAGAAGGGCGCAAAGTATACGAACAGGGACATTGCACCGGACGAAGTCATCCAGGATGTCGCGGCAGGTTACGATGCAAAGCGCGACCGGTGGAACGGATACGACCCCGCGGAGCACAAGCGCGTGTACGAGGAATACGCGGCCCTGGAGGCGGCACGGCAGAAGCTGCGAGAGGAGGAGATTGATAAGCGGACGACGACGGACCTCGCGGCGGTGCGCAAGGTGGCGAAGGCGGGGAAGGAGAAGGGTGAGGGACGGGACGACGACTTTGGGAGCAGCGAGGACGAAGACGAAGATCAGGACAAGTATGCGGAGTCAGCGGATGCGGTGGGGCAAAAGCTGGACACGAAGACGCGTATAACGGTGCGGAATCTGCGTATCCGTGAGGACACAGCGAAGTACCTCATCAACCTGGATCCGTCAAGTGCATACTACGACCCCAAGACTCGGTCTATGCGTGACAACCCGCTAAAGAATGTCCCGCCAGAGGAGGTATGTCGTTCATTCAGACGTTGTCTTGCACGCTCTCAGACCTGTGCAGGCACTGTTCGCAGGCGACAACTTCCTGCGGTACTCCGGAGATGCGCCAGAGGTGCAGAAGCTCCAGCTCTTTGCGTGGAATGCCGCTGCGCGAGGGAACGACGTCCACATGAACGCGAACCCCACGCAGGGTCAGCTCTTGCACCAGAAGTACATCCAGAAGAAGGAGGAGCTTAAGGACACCACGAAGGTCTCCATCCTTTCGAAGTACGGCGGAGAGGAGTACCTAGAGAAGGCGCCGAAAGAGTTGCTGCAGGGCCAAACGGAGGAATATGTGGAGTACTCGCGCACGGGCCAGGTCGTGAAGGGCAAGGAGCGGGCGAAGACAAGGTCGAAGTACCTCGAAGATGGTACGTGCAGTTTGCACTCAGTACCGACACCTTGCTGATGAGATATGCAGTATACGTGAACAACCACACGGCCATATGGGGCTCGTGGTACGATCCCGCTACAGGATCGTGGGGCTACGCATGCTGTCACTCAACCGTGCACATGTCCTACTGTACGGGTGAGGATGGTATCAAGGCTGCTCAGGCGTCGAGTGCGAAGAACCTCCTCGAGTCGGCGGAGTCGTCGACATCAATGCCCCCGCCACCCGTACCTTCGGACAGCGCGGAGGAGCGTAAGAAGAAGGCGGAGGAACTCTTCTCGAAGAAGAGGCTAGGAGAGGGCGAGCTCGCGCTCGACAGAGACAGGCTTCAACAAGCCCTCAGCGAGGAGCGCAAACGAAAGGGTCGGGGCGACGACGACGACGATCGTTTCGGCAAGAAGAAGAAGGGCGGACTTGGACAGAGCTATGAAGTGTCCGAGGAAGAGCTCGGTAAGTTCATATGTTCTCTTGTGTCGTGGGCTTCCCTGACCCGGGATTTGCAGAGGCATACCGGATGAACCGGCGGATATCAGACGACCCGATGGCGAACTACGTCGACAAGGAGCTCTGAGGGACATTTGTATCGATATATGACTGCTGTAAGTATGCTGGTTGTACGCTACTGCTCTTGTTTGTGTAATGCATGGCCTGCCGACACAGGCGCGGATATTCCCACGTGTAACCCGCGCGTATTGTGAGTTGAACTTGGGCGCCGTCGGGCTTTACGTCTTCCTCGTCGTGCTCCTCGTCGTGCTCGCCCTCGTGCTTGTCCTCGCGGGCCAACGGATACCCTTCTATGTCTGTATGACCTTTCTGACTCTGTATGCAACTCACGACTGGTCTCCCTCTTCTCTTCGCCCTCGGCGCCCGCGTCTTCATTAACACCCTCGTCCCCGACCCCACCCACATCTCTTCCACCCCTGACTTCCTCCTCAACGGTCTCTTCCAGGGCGTCCTAATCCACAACACCCTCACACAGCTCCCGCAGGCTGTCATCGTTGTAGTCGTCTGCGTCGTCGCGAAGCTCGTCATCGACTTCATCCGCCTCGCGGACGTAGTACAGACAGCCTGCACGGTCTTGGGCGTGGCCCTCGGCGTTCTCTTCACCGACCTCCTTGGACAATTCGTCGACGGTATCCCTGGACTTGGCCTTGGCGCGGAGTCAGTCGTAGGGGTCGCCCCAGCAGTCGTCGTCTCGCGTGAGCCGCCACCCGACCCGCCCAAGCGCATTCGCCTCGTCTCCTTCGGACGCGACCGCACGCGCTCGCATAGGCACCGCGAACGCGAGCGGGATCGGGAGCGTGAACGTGAACGTGAACGGGACCGGGAGCGCGACACCCTCCGAGACCGAATCGACCATGACCGCCACGGCCGCTCGAGTGAGGTGCGGCCCATCACGCCCACGCTGACATACTGCAGCACCGCGCCGTCCATCTCGCTGGACTCGGTGCCGTCGTCGATAGACCCCGACGGCAAACTCACCCCGAAGGAGCGCGAGGTCGCGGTGCTGCGTGCCCGCGCGAGCCTCGCAGACTCGGAGCGGCGCAGGTTCAAGGAGGAGCGCAAGTGGGCCATGAGTCAGGGCAATATGGCCCGCGCGAGCCAGCTGGCGTGGCAGGTCAAGCGGTATACGGCCCTCATGGAGAGCTTCCATAGGGAAGCGGACGCCAAGGTCGTCGAAGGTGCGTCGCATGATCACGCTATCGTGCTTGACCGCCGATACTAAATGCGTTTTCTCAATAGTTGCAGCTGCGCGGGGTGCAGTTGCGTCTGGTTCCCAAGCTGCAGGACGTAGGGAGTCGTCGAGGCGTCGATCGCATTCGCGACAGCGCAAGTCCAGCTTGACCAGCGGAGCTGGAGCATCCGCTGCACACGGCCCACCCATTGTCAGCGTCACTGTGGGCGCAAGTCCGCGTACGCGCAAACGCAGCGGAGGATCATCCACTCTCAAACCGGCCATCTTCGTGCAGGGCCGAGAGTGAGTATCTGTATGTCCTCGATCTGGTTTGGTCGCCCCAGGGTCGCATGCTGAACTTCCCAGCATCCATGTAGGCATGAAATGATACCGCTCCCGTCGCAAGCGGTTGACTTCGTCATCGACGGATGCGCAATTGCGCATTTAACCAAGTCACGTCACGCCCGCGACGACCACGCAAACAGTAGATGTGCGCTACCCTGCGGGCGAGTGGCTCCGTGTACACTGTACATGTGGAATGATTTACGATCATAGTCCATACCTCATGACCGTCCGTCGTACAACGACCCCTCTCTTGCTACTCTTGCTAGACACTGGACCCGTACATAGCTCGTCTGGATGTGATATACTGTTGTATTATTAGGCGCACTATTCTGATGGTACACGGGGGAAGGATAAGTGCGCTCTGTAGTGGGTGCTATCGAAAACAATTGACTATTGATCATTGACCGGAGGGAACAGCGTGAGCAGCATTGAGAAAGATGAGAGGGAGATAACAGGACGATATGGTCGAGCATGCAGCGTAGCGTATGGTAAAGGAACACACAGACGTATAACCAAGATGACGACTAAGCGGTGGGCGAGACTAGTGTGCAAGCGAGGTATGGGGATATGGCAAATACAACGAATAAACCGAAGACGGGAGATGCAACGATACAGTGGGGTAATAGACAAGTTCGTAAGGAGGATGTAAGGAGCAGAGGAAAGCGGGAGGAGCAATGTCACCGGTATTTCCCGTTCGCATGTGAGGAACTTGTGGACGCTGAGGGTAGAGAGGGTGCACCGTTGCGGCTTGTCGCACCTGTGCTGCTGAGTCGAGGTTTCTTCGCAGCCGATGTCGCGTCAGTGGATGACGCACGGGGCGCACCCTCCTTCATGACCATCTTTGCGTGAATCTCCTCCAACTTGCCTGCCTTGACCTTCTTGGGCCAAAACAACGTGACGAATCTGACGAGGAACATTGAATGCGACGTCGAAAAGCTGGTGAAGATGATGAACTCACGTCCAGAGGTGTCGTCGCCACCTGTCCCGGTCTTCGCCAGCTGCCGCCTTCTGCTGCAGGACGACCTCTATGCGCTTGCCGATGGCAGCGAGAGACTCTTTGAGCATGGCGACCTTATCTTCTCGTGGCATGTCGCCGCCCGAGAGCTTCAGTTGTTTCTGAAGAGAGATCAGTAGCGGACCTTCAGTCTCGTGACATAGGGTACTCACGAGCTGCTTCTTGACCGGACGAAGCTCCTCCTTCGTTGCTGCCTCGTCCATCGATGGACTGCTTGGAACGTCAGCATATGTCATACTACGATTGAACAAAGAATACGCACCACTCATCAGACGATGACGAATCTGTGAATGTGGGCGTTGGCCTCCGCTTCCGCTTCTTGCTGTTCGCATTGTCGTCGACAGAAGCGACCGCCTCGCTCTCCGCCCGTTTCCGGCTGATGTTGCTGACGTAGGAGGTGGATGCGACAGGTGGTGCAGGTGAGAGCGACGTCTTGCCCCGTCTGTGCGTGAGCGTCGACTCGATGGCGCGGATCTTCTCGTCATGTTCTCGGAGGATGCCCAGAAGGTAGTCCCCTCTCCGCACGAGATGGATGGCATTGGGGATAGGTTTGCTCGCAGCGTCTTCGCCCTTCTTGCCCTCCTCCAGGAAGAACTTGCCCTCCAGACCCAACCGCGTGTCCTTCGCCATGGCCTCCCAATTACCGAACCCGTAGATGTATGCACCGACAAGGAGCATGGCATCCTCCTGGGGACCCCAACGCCCTGACCAGTTGAGCGTTGGCCGAATGTTCTCGATGGGGATCGTCCAGTTGTATCGTTCATCCTCTGACAGGGGGTCCAGGTACTTGAAGAGGATCTGAAGGTCACGATGCCGCGAGAGAACCGTCTCGGCGTTGATGTTGTTGACGTTGCGATACGTGACGAGGACCGCCTTGCTCTTCTGCGCGTTGGTCAGAGTCTCGCCGGCCTCCATGCGTGCCCGCTTCTCGGCATTGTTCTCATCGACTGCACGCGCGCAGAGCTCGATGATGTCGTCCGCGACGTCCTGGATCATACCACGGTTCTTCTCGGTGAGCTTCGCCTCGGTGACCTGATGGAGAATGGATGAGAAGAAGCAGAGACAGAACAAAGACAGGTGCGTACGATAGTGTCATATCGCTGCCTGATGTCGCCCCACTTCTGCAAACTCCTGACCAGAACACGGACATCTCGCTCCTTCAGCTCCATGGCCTTTTGGCTGGGGGTCTTGCGTTGAGGAGCAGGGTGGCGGGGTTTCTTCGCTGTGGGTGCCGAACCTGAATGAGGGTCGCCGTCCATGCCCTCATAAGACACAGGGGCATGCGTCCGCTTCCTGTCCTTCGTCTCCGCAGCCATCTCCTCGGCTTTACGCTCGTCGTCCTCACGTTCAATCCGCTTGCGCTCCTCGACGGGGATGATGTCCTCCCAGTTCATGTCGTTCTTGACGTCGCTTATGTTGGCGAACTGCTCCAGGAACCCTTCGCCACCGAGCGATGCGCCCTCGTTCTGCGCCGCGACCGTCTCGTGCTGCTCAGCGCGGTTGAGGATATCGTCGAGGTCCATCTCGTCGAGCTTCTTGCTCTGTTGGCTGTCATCTTTGTCGAAGCTGGGAAGCGAAAGTAGGGGGTGATGAATGTGTGCAACGAGGAAGGGGCATGCGCCGATAACACCCACATTTTCTGCGCCCCGTATTTGAGCACCGCGTGCAGTTCGTCCTTGCTTAGCGAATCGGTCTTTGTGCTGTCCTTCGCGGCGCCCTTCGAGCTGAGGTGCGCCTGCGACGTGTCCATCTGGTTGATGACTACGCCGCGTTAGTCATCCTCTCTAGGCGAGACAATGCACCGCTACTTACTGGCATACTCCAAGACCATTTTCTTCTTCGCCCGCTCCAGAACGTCCTCTTCCATGGTGTCTTTGCTAACAAACCTGTAGACGCTGACATGCGATTTCTGGCCGATTCGATGAGCACGTGCCATCGCCTGCAGGTCGTTCTGAGGGTTCCAGTCGCTCTGTCGACGGAGAGATGAGGGTAGCGCGTCAGCAACGTGTTTTCGACGCGGCCGGCGCACATAGCATTGGGGCCGAACAAAACGCATCCGGATGGAATACTCACGTCGAAGATGATGACCGTATCGGCCGTCTCGAGGTTGATGCCGAGCCCACCGGCACGGGTTGACAGCAGGAAGACGAAGTCGGTCGAACCAGGGGCGTTGAAGTGAGCGATCGACTTCTTCCGCTGCTCGGACGAGACGGTGCCATCGAGGCGTTGGTGCTGATATCCGCGCATGTTCAGATAATCCTGCATGATGTCGAGCATCCGGACCATCTGGCTGAAGATAAGGACACGGTGCCCATCTTGACGCAGCCGAGCAAGAAGCTTGTCGAGCAGAACCATCTTGCCACTGCTCATGACGATGCCCTTCAGCGATTCTTCGTGGGAGTCGGTCTTGACCTCGGCGCCATCGAACAACCATGGATGGTTGGCAGCCTTCTTCAGCTCCATTGCTATTTCATGGTGAGATGACGTGCGACACCAACAAATGAGCACAACTTACCAATGTTCAACAAGCTGATGTTGTTGTTGCCGTTGGCGCTCTTGACGAGTGCTTGGAAGTTCTGGTACCGAGATGAGCGTCTCGCTTACGGAACCGGTCACAAGCAACAACACAAACCTTCGTAAGAATGTTCTTGTAGAAGTGCGTCTGCATAGCACTCATCTCGACGCGCAAGATCCGCTCGCTCTTGGTGGGCAACGACGTCAAGACATCGCGCTTGAGGCGGCGCAGCATGAGGGACTCGAGCTGTTGGTGCAGCTCCTTGATCTTCACTTCATGATCCGCATCCGCGAGATCGAACTCGTTGGTCAATTGGACTAGATCGCCGCCGCTGTTAGCTGTGCATCGGATCCACATAGCGAATCGAAGGACGTACACTTCTCAGGCATGAGGAAGTGCATCAATGAAAGAAGTTCTGCGTTGACACCGATAAGCGGACCTATTCCGACAATCTGAAGCCACCACGTACCTTTGACGTTGTTCTGGAGCGGAGTTCCTGTAATGAGTACCTTGGACGCAGCCGAGAAGCCTCGCAGGGCCTCATAGAGCTGACTCTCCGAGTTCTTCAGGCGATGTGCCTGCGTCATATCCGTCAGAGACCGCATCATCTCCGTGAAAGCGTGCTGTGCCCACGCACCTCGTCCACCATGAGCATCTGCCACTTGATCTCGCCCAGCTCTTTGACATCTCGCAGCGTGATCTCGTAGGTGGTCAACAGGACGTTCATCTTGAGCTTCTTGGGCGATGGTCCAAACTCAAACTCTCGAGCAAGGGCGCGGGACCTCGCGCTACCGATATACGTCACCACATGCATGTCGGGTGCCCAGGTTGCGAATTGCGACTGCCAGGCCGTGATGGTCGACAGGGGCACGATGACTAGGAAAGGACCATATTGTCGGCGCTCATGGAAGAGCCATGAGAGGTAGGCGACGGATTGGACAGTCTGACGTAGGCCTCAGTATGCGACCATACGCTTCAAGATTGGTCTGACTTACCTTGCCTAGACCCATCTCGTCCGCCAGAATGCCGTTCTCTCCCTTGCTCCAGAGATACGCAAGCCAGTTCAGGCCCGTTAACTGGAAGTCCTTGAGCTCACCCCCTGTTGCCACGATATATGGAGGGTCTTCCGTGATCTTCTCGAAAGCGGGGCGCGAGTGCCGTGGATATACTATGCTCTTGAACGGGAACTTCGCTTCCGCTTCTCGCAGGCGGAAAGCGTCGATCTGCTCCTTCGCGAGAGGCCGAATCTCGTCCAAGGGCTCCCATGTGCAGTGATCGTAGGCCAAACCGTTCCACTTGCACAAGTACTCAACCTGACCAGCGTCGTTCTCCCGCTGCGCGATGATGCGCTCCACAGTCTTGTGCAAGTCGAGTTCTTCCTTGTCGCGCTCGCGTCGAAGAAGTATGGTCTCCTTCTCCTCCAAAGAAGTAGCCTTGTTCTTGAGGATCGCCTGCTCTTGTTTATACAGCTTGATGTAGTTGTCGACGCGCTTGAGACCCTTGAACCGCTTCAAGAACTCGTACACCTCGTCCGTATTGTGAAGATGCGAGAAGTTCTTCCATTTGATGTGGTAACGCTTGCGTACCGACAATCTTAGACAGTCGCAATAGAGTACGAAGTAAAGAACGCACGATATTGTGGTACCAGTCGTCCTCCACGTCGTCCTCGCGCCCCTCTTCTCTACAGTGACCAAGGACTGCCTCAATCTCGTCCTCCTCCTTCACAGGCGCCGCAGATGCGTCATATGTCATGCCGTCCGCGTCGTCTTCGAATTGCTCGAAATCCTGGACATCGTCCACGTAGTTCGGGATCTTGTTGCCTCTGCTCGAGACGCGGATCTCGTCACCCGCCGCTCGCGTCCTCTTCTTTTTCTTCGAGCGTGCACCATAGTCGGAGTCGGAATCCGAGTCAGGCGCAGATGGTCGGGGAGTGACTGCGCGCATATATGGAGCACACCGCACGCGGGGAAGGGCGCGACGACGTACCTTTGGGTTTGGACGGAGCTTTCTTCTTCTTGGGTGCCTTCTTCTTCGGCGCACCGTACTCCTCATCTGCGTACGACGCATCCTCCTCCTCGTCATCGTTCGGGTCCTCTGGTTCATCATCTTCGTAACCCTGAGGCAGGAGTCTATAAGCGAAAGCCAAAGCGACTAACCATCAGACGCGCGTACCGAGTCGTCCTCATCCTGCACCTGCCATGTTCCATATAGTGTCAACTCTCCAAACCACCACGAACAACAATCGCAACCACGTACTATTCGCCTTGACTGGTAGGACGAGGAGGCGCCGCTAGTCTGGGGTACGCTGTGCGCGTCGTCTTCGTCGGACTCGCCGTCGGCATCGGCGTCGGGGTTCCGAGTAACGTCGACATCGGAGTCGACCTGCATCGTGTTGTCGCTGTCCTCACTGGCGGTGAGCGGGGCGGGGGAGAGGCCGGAGGCCATGGGGTCGTCGCTGTCGTGGCCGTTGAGCATGGAGTCCTCGAGGTCAGGAGTAAGCGCGCCCGCTGGGGAGGACGGTCTCGGGGGAGGGGCGGACGACGGGGAGGGGGATGATGGGGAGAGGGAGGAAGATGCTGAGGGCGTTGAGAAGGGGAAGGACGAGCGCCAGAGCCGACAGCCCAGCTCGGACTCGGTTCGCACGCGTGCGCCGGGCCACCCAGCGCGGCCTGCTCGTCACTGCCCATGGCGAACTCCGACCAGTCGCCCTCATCATCTTATCTCCGGCCACTTTCTGCCCGTTCCTCGCTGCGTCGTGCTCTGCGTTGTCTGCTCGCTGTCGCCCCCGTCCTGCAGCCACCCGCGCCCACGCCATGCGCAACGTGCTCGGCGTCGTCCGCCCGGGCACAGTGGCGGGCCCCATACGATCAGCGCTCAGCATGCACCTCTTCTGTCCAGCGTGGGAGCCCCGTGGTCCATCAGCAAGACCCGTCCACGGCGCCGTCTCTTTCCTCGCCGACGACGCGGCCGGCAACGTGCGCGGTCCCGGGCGAGCGTTCCTCGCTGTCCCCGCTGTCCCCGACGCCAGCTGCCCAGTCACGCCGTGACGCTCGTCACTGCCTCCTAGGCGCGCGCCCGCGGTCGCCGTCACGGTCAGCGTGGACGCTGCTTCGGCCCACCCGCAGGTCGCCGCACACCGCATCGACGCAAGCCAATCCCCTTCCGTCGTCCAGCATCGCCCTCAGAACCTTGTCCACCGCCGCGCTGTCGCCGTCACGCCGGGACTCGGCCGCAGTGCCCGCATGCCGCGCTCGCCTCGCAGCTCGCCGGCGTCCGCGACGCAGGGGCACCCGCATCGATCTCACGGACGTCTAGACCGCCCTTTCGCCGCCCGTTGCCGCAGCACAAAGTCATTGTCCGCCATATCGGTGAGTCCACCTCATTTCCCATGGTGTCCGTCACCCACACCCTCGGTCATGACGCTTTGCTGGGGTCTTGGAACACTCTACTCAAAGTAGACGTCGTCGGGAGTATGCGATAAGGTGAGTCTTCTCAGTCTTTAGGGATGTGTTGTAAGTATAGGCCACTTCGGCTGTACCATAAATTATGCTAGTTGTATAGAACATTGTTGCAAACCATTCAATATCCCATGGCCGGTAGACCATGCCAGTGTCCATGATGCGAAGCAAAGCATCACCCAGAGTATATCCAACAGAGATCAGCAAGGAGAGATGAGTAAGGAGAGATCGTGGAGAGCAAGGCGGGCGTGGGGGGATCATCAGTAGCGGCGGGAAGGTTGGTACTGCTGGAACGGCGCGTTTGTAGTTGGGAGACCGCCAGGCGCAGGGTCGTGCAGGCGGCGGTACTTCTTGTTCGACTTGCGGTACGACGCCGCGATGATCAGGATGAGGATGATGACACCGACCGTGACGCTGCCGGCGATGATGTACGGGAGGTACTTCTTGAGCGGGTCTGCGTGCGGTTGGCTGTCGTCATCGTCATCGTTCGTGTTGGGGAGCGCGGGGAGCAGCTTGAGGTCGGCGGTGCGGTCGATGCCGCCCATGCGTACCTGGACGAAGTCGTTGTGCGCCTCCACGGGGTCCGTGAGGGGCAGGAGTTGGATGTACGGGTCGCCGACCTTCGCCAGTGAGCCCTCGACGAAGTCACCGAAGTTAATCAGCATGTATGCGTTGCGCACTGGAGAGCCATATTAGCATACTATCATCTTGGAACGTCGGAAGAAGGACATACGGAAGGACATGCCAAGGATGACGTCGAAACCGTCGTGGTCGGCGACGATGGGTTGGAACGCACCGACGCACGTCGGGTTTCCTTTCGCGTCCGGCGGGCCTGTCAGAGCGCTCGTGACCGTGTCCAAGGGATGGATGAAGTAAGGGACGTTGGCGAAGACGAAGGTGATGTTGAGCTCAGTCTCGCAGGGAAGCGTCCACATCGGCGCGGTGCCTCCGGTGACGTTCGTGAATGTCGCGCCGGGGACGCGCGCATATATCTGGTTGGCGATGTTCTTCGACACTTGCGGGAACGTGAAGCCAGAGTCGAACATGACATTCAGCCGGTTGCCAGTCGCGTGCTTGGTGGTGTTGATGCGCTGGCCGTCGGGACCGATGATCCCGTTCTTGTCCAGCATCGCCGTCCAGTGCTGTCCGTCGCGGTTGGGCATCTCCGTGACCGGGAGCTTCGGCTGGCTGGTGATGTTCTCGAAGGGAGAGACAAGCTCGCCGATAGTGAGGTCTCCGGGGAACGGGTCGGTAGGGTCTCCAGCGCGCCCGAGGTAGATGGTGAGGTAGTTCGGCGTGCTGGTGTTCTGCCTGAATATCCTGTCGAGGACAGCATCGCCTGCGCCGGCGCCCAGCTTCTCCTGCACCACGGACGCGCCTCCGGGCCCAAGGCCGATGATACCGCTGCCATCGGTGTGGTCGCTGTCCACTGCCTGCTCAACTGAGAGCGTCGCAATCAGCACTGTGGACGGTCCACGAGATGGTAGAGCGGTACGCACTGAACGCTTGGTTCTGGACTGAGAACCCCTCAAACTCCAGGGTAGCTGTCTTGATCGGCCCTACGCTTATAGTTAATCTCATGAACGTGTGATGTATCTGCCACGAGAGGGATTCCGGCGTTTCGTTCGAGAAGAAATGCATGCCAATGGGCGAAAAGCTGCCGCGCGAGCTTTTCTTTCAGTAGCCTTTTCGCTGGTTGAGTGATCTCTGTTGCACAATACAGACAGGGCGCAAGGGTACGGAAACGAGGAGGAGGCCGGGAAGGCCATCCGTGAGAGCAGCCTCGCGCGCAAGGACATCTATATCACCACCCAAATGTCTGACCGGGACGGGCTCAACATCTATGAGGCCATCCGGTGCATTTTAAAGAAAGCACGCGCTTGGGCTCGCGGTGAACCGAGACATAACGTATCCACAGGCGACGTATATATCTCGACTTCTCGCCTGTCTGAAACGCCGGTATCCCTGGAGTACTCGAGCGCGCCCGGACGTACCGTTCGTGGAACCTATCGCATAGTTCACCTGCCCCGTCTTTCCGGTGTCCTTGGCCCCAGGGACATCACCCACGACGTACAGGTCCGAGCTGGCCGCATTTTTTGAGGACAAGTCATCGTGCAGACTGGTGCGACTCACCTGCCTGTGTCGATGAGGACGTGGAACTCCTTGCCGTTCAGCGAGACATTCGTCTGGTACTGCATGTTTCCCTGGTTCGACAAGTCCGGGGTACCCAGGATGCTCGCCCTCCGTGCCATCGCCGACGTCCCGTACGCGGTCCCGAAGCCCCCCATGCGGCCTTGAAGTGGAAATCTCACCGCCTGCGCGTCATCGAGGAGAAGTGAAAGATAAAGCAAGAGCGACGACGCGAGCAGTTTCATGGGGGAAGAGAAGAATAATTAGAAGGGAGAAGGGAGAGTGCGCGCGGTGACACGGGGATATATTGACGGGGCGAGGCGGGGCGGCATGGCAGAGCATGGCAGTGATCGACTGCAGGACAGGCGCTTACTGATCTTTTGAGTACAAAGGGGTCGTGCTGCACTGCCTCCGCCGTCGTGCTCGCAGTACTAGTAAGTAAGTGTACGTGTCTCGGTAACGGGCAATACACTACATGCATTGTCGACTGAAAATATCCACAGTAGGAGGGTTTGGAATCTGCAGAATGCGAAGCGCACATTCGAGGCCGCGACACGAGGCGACATCGGACACGGCCACGAACGCCCGGCGCCGGTGCATAACGTAGTTCGTTGCCAAGCTGAGCCCATGTCCAAGAACCCATGCGCGGTCTGTCATGCCCAGGTCATGCCCAGCATGCCGTTACATACTGCGCTGCTCTGCTGTAATTACAACCCCCCTGCAATGCTTGGGGTATAGGAGTCCGACCATGCACAGATCTTTCGCCATCGTGCGTATTATCCGTGTTAATGCATGTATCATACTTATGTGAGTACAGCCCAACTGCTGAATGCAATAAGATAGGTCTACACGCCCAGAAACGACTGACCGCCTAAACGAATGTGGAGGTTGGCAATAAGGTTAAGGGATCTACAGTATATGATCAAAGAGACTATCTTCTCTAGGCCCTAGAGATGTTTTGTGACGACGATTCGGATGACTTCGAACTGGTACTCAATGCCAGAGACGCAGACGATATGTCCAGTACTGGCAAATTGTAGAGATCCGAATTCTGTGAACCCGAACCCTTGTCGAGCGTTGAAGATCGCGCGTACGAGTGGGGGCCGGTTGAGTTCTTCTTCGCTACGCGCAGCGGTTGGACTGGGCCGATGGAGCCGAAGGGCTCGGGGGAGTCCGCGCGTGCGGGGGAGTGCCCATCCATCGAGTCGGGATATGGATTGTGCAGGAAGTGGTCGTCCGCAGGGGTAGCCAGGATGACACTTTCCATCCGAGAGTCGCGAACGGCGTAGGGATTCGGCAGCGGCTTGTCGTCGGGGACCGGGAGTTTGGGTATAGGTGGTGTCTTCGACGTCGCGTGTGATGGAAGAGTGACGGCAGAGGGGCCCGAGGATGCAAAGGCGAGATTGGTAGACGCTAGAGGCGGAGAGGACGCTGATGGTGCGCTGGGTGCTGTAGGTGGGGGCAGTTTAGAAACCGCGGCTGGGATGGGCGGCGTTGTGATTGCTGGGTGACCGGCGTTATATGATGTTGTCGCATCGACAAACATCTGCTGCATCCGGCTGGGCATGAGGTCTCCTGGCTCGACATTCAACCTCACCGCGTCTCTGTAATCGTCCGAGTCTGCGGAATCTTGCGAGTCTCGCGGAGGGGTCACGCGACCTTGTGTCGTCATGAGCTCTTTCATGCTGGCTGTCTGCGCGATAGGTTGTGCGGATCCTCGCCCGAGTTCTTGCATGCCCTCCGGTGCGGGCTCGTCAATGTCCCGGTATTTCTTGCCTCGAAACCAGATGACCAGCGCGGAGACGATGAAGACAAGTAGGACCCCGCCTCCAATGATGATCCAGGGCGCGTCGCGTAGGAACCACGCTTGACTCTCCGCGGGACCCTGGGCCTCATCTCGTCTGAAGACCGTTCTCGCTCGAACAGCGTTGACCTGATCTAGGTATAGAAGTTCGGCGAGCTTGCTTGAGCCAGTGGATGCAATAAGAACACACCTGCGAATACGTCCGTATATAGCCTAGCGTCCAGCTGGACGGGGGCCGCAGACAAATGTACACCACTATGCGTGAAGTTTCTTCTTTAACGACAGATGGCTTCACAATGACATGTCACATACCTGTTGCCTTCCATCCACTCCGGGTCGGTTCCTGTCCCACTACTCCGCGCGTTCATGCGTCGTGCCGAGAACGCCAGGCCGCTGACTGGGGCGCCATAGAATGCCGACGCAACCAGGGACGAGAAGAGAAGAGAAGAAAGAGACAACATGACTGAGAAAAGAGGGAGAAGTGCGAACAATCTTTGTAACAGAGGATGCCCTCAAGGAAGCGGAGGACAGAGGAGGACGATCCAGAGACGACCTCTTGGCACCGCGCGTACTTTAAACCTGAGCTCCGCCCAAGGTAGGGCGGTGCGACGGCCGCCCGCCAGATGGACATGTTTTGCCAATCGGGCCGCAAGGACGCCGAGTGATGCAGATGCTGGACCGCCAGCGGAGAGCGTTGCACAGTGACAGAGCACGACAGACCTGTCGGCTCGGGGGCTACATTTCAATGACTTATTCATTGTAACCTGACGGTGACTTCTGAATCTGATAACTGTCCGTAGTTTGCCGACAGTTTGGGCTTGAAATAAGCATTGGTCAAGGCCTGTCAGGGCCGTTGCATTGGCAAAATCACAGAAGCGGGGCGCCAAGCTTCGGAAATACGCACCTCAACCGGAGATTCCGGCCGGTCATTGGAGGCATACGCGGACAGGTTTGCGTCGCGCACCCAGGGAAGCATAAAGCCTCGACGCATGGAGCGCGTATGGGCGTCGCAAGAAGCGGTATCGCCTTGTTCGAGGGTGCGACCTGGAAGGCAATTGTCGCGCCCTGGAGGGCCGGGGCAGTGGAGCCTTGCATATGCACAGCACATATGATCGGCGCGGCCATGTAGATCAGATTCAGACTGTGCCTTGTGGGATGTTGACAGCACAGGTAAACACACAGGCTACAAACACAGCGTACTCTGCATAGTTCAGTGATTTCACGGGTTCGCCACCGAAGATGCTCCAATCGGGTGGGAGATACCAGTATTGAGAGGAGACGACCTGTATACGCGCGCTCAAGTCAGACCATGTCCTGCGCGCAAGGGGAGCAGGCACAATGTGCCCACCTTCCAAGACACGTCCATCTCGACGCAGCGGGAGCGGGAGGGATTTCGGAAGGCTTTTATGCGCGTGGATCAGGCAGTGGTCTGATAGCGCTGGCTCTGCGTGGGATGCGGAGCACGCGAGCCTCACCCCGAGCCGTAGGCTCTTGTGAGTCTCCTTGGTAGTCAACAGTAGTCTCCGCAGTTGTTTGATATATGATTCCGTCTGCATGTCGATCGTAGGGGTTGGGAAGCCGCCTCTCTGCGAGTTCTAGACGGTCATTCGAACGATCCGTGCTCGTGGCAATCCTCAGAGAGGGTTTGGGGAGATATGACGGCCCTACTGGAGGCACGGGCAAAGGTCTGCGACTCGATCTGTCGGATGGGGCGAGAGGTAAAGATGACTCGAAGAGCTTGGGAGGAGTTATGGGTGCTGGAAGACGGGGAAGAGTCTCAGGGATCAACCACATTGACGATGGGGGAAGAGGTGTCGGATGCTTCTCAAGGGTCGCAGAGTCCATATGTGGCGATGGCGGAGTGGATGACCTTGCATCGGGTGAAGGACAGACTGCTGGAGGTGCTGCGTCACTGAGCAGAGACAGCCTCTCCTCTCGCACCATCGACAGACGCGACAGTACAGAGAGGAAGTTGCGGCCTCGTATCGGAGATCCCGCCTGGGAGAGCCGTTTCATCGCTTGGCTGTACTTCGTCCTTGCCATGGGGTCTGGGTCCGAGGCGGGCGTCCTCACAGGTGCCTCCGCCGGCAGCGATCCGTGTGGTCCAATAAACACGATATCATCTGACGTGTCCAGGGAAGCCTCGCCACCACGCAAGGCTTTGTATCTTCTGCCTCGAAAGTGGATGAATACCGCGGCGGCGGAGAATGCGACGACCAGAGCGCCTACAACGCTGGCAACGATGATCCAGGGTAAAGAATGCTTGAGCGGCCGAGATGTTACGTCGGAATTGTCGTTTGGTAAAGGAAGGAATGTAGTCGAACCGGTAGTATCCACGCCATTCAGACGTTCTTGAACGAAGTCGATATGAGCTTGCGAAGGTTGAGTGATGGGAAGGATCTGCATGAAGGGGCCATCGACCATAGTGACGGAATCATCCACGACGTCTCCGAAGGTCATGAGCAGGTAGACGTTTCGCACTGGAAGATCACAGCGATGAGTATGAGTCATGAACGGACTAAGGACTATTCCACAAACAGAACATCGTGCCGAGGATCATAGGTTGCTCCGAAGACGGTGAAGGCTGAAAGGCACCAACGCAAGTCGGCTTGCCTGCGTTATCCTGAGGGCCTAATATGTCGCTGATGACAGTATCGAGAGGGTGAATAGGATAGGATATCCCGCCCAACTTGAACGTAACGTTCAGTTCGAAGTGACAGGGGAGAATCCATACGGGGTCCACGATATCGACGACCGAGGTTACCCTCGCACCTGGCACTCGTGAGTAGATGGCATCGGTGATAGGTCTAGGCAGTATACGATGTCAGTCTAGTACACAAGGCTTTGTAGAGAGCACCTACGCACGTCGGAACACGGGACAGGGTATATCCAGCGTCGAAGATGATCTTCAAGGGGGTGCCTTGAGTTGCTTTGACGACCTCGCCATCGGGTCCAAGTATGCCACCAGAGTCCAATGAAACCATCCAATGTCCTCCGGGCGCGCTGTTGTTCACGACGAGCTCTGGCATGTTCTTCACATGCTCGAGGCCGGGTTGCATCTCTCCTATTGTGAGCAGTCCTGGTACTCCGTTCGATATATCCTCTGTACGATTGAGGAGTATGGTCATGTACTGCGCAGGCTCGTCATGGCCCAGCAAGTTGGCTAATGGCGGGGCGCCCGCTGGTTCATCCAGTACGCCCTTGATAGAAGACAGTGTTGCGGGACCAATCCCCAGGATTCCCAGGCCGGAGGGATGGTCAGAGTCAACCTCTTGCTGGACTGACGATGTTGGTCGGATCGTCGGGACTGCCAACGGAGAGACGACTCACTGTATGCTTGATTTTGGACGCTTAAACCGCCGACCTCCAGACTAGCTGTTCGTATTTGTCCTGTCATGGGCTCAGACATCAAGCTAATGTCTCTTATATGCTATGAGCACGTACCTGCTACCCTAGTGCCGTCAGTATACCTGACCGAGCCCGTCGTACCCGTATCGTTCGACACGGGTACAGTGCCTGCAACCCAGAGGTCGGCACTGTCGCAATTCATCAGCGCTCTAAACACCTTGAGAATCACTCTTGCACACACCTACCACTATCCACCAGTACGCGGTACTGCCTCCCTCCAAGCGTCACCTCTGTGAACCATTCTAAGTCTGTACCGCTCAGAATGTCCATAGTTCCTGTCCCGATCGATGAGTGATGCCCTGCCCAAGTTCCGTTGACCCTCCTGACGCCTTCGATGGACACTTGCACCCCTGTGACCCGGTAGGCTGAGGTAACGACGAGGAGCAAGAGAGCTGCTGTTAGGCATGCCATATGTCGGACCAGAGAGAACTCTAAGACGCAGGAGCGGTCAGGATACACAGAACGAGTGAAAGAGAAGATTGCGATGAGGGATAGGCATGCCCACAGGGATCGCCAATAAGTAACACTGACCGCCCCGTAGTCGAATTTGTCTCCGTGGGTGTCCGGCCAAGCTCAGGACCGGACCTACGCTCTGATTTGGATATCATTTGCACGCATCAAGAGCGAGGTGAAGGCCAGGCGCGAGATATTTGACGTGTCCGGACGCCGCCCGCCGTAACTCAGCCATCTGTTGCAAATGTGATTGTGAATACCGAGGTGCGCCGTTTAGTGATCTCCGAGACATACCTAAGCTAGCTGTGCCGATGTCGGTCAGCCAGATAGAAGAGGCTTGCTTGCAGTCGGTGGTGTAGCCCATGTACGTTGGACAGTGTTGAATAACCACATGAGGGTTGCGTAACAAGGTTCGAAGCGCCCGTTGGTCGCGGCGAGCGGCGTGATAGTTGGCGATTACATCCCCCTCAGGCGATGACTGTCAACGTCCTCGTCAAGGTAACTGAGGGCCGTCTTCGACCCAGCTAGGGCGGTCATAAATAGGAGGAAGATGCGAGCATAAATTATGGATATCGGCCCCATATAGTATGTACAACGGCCTCTAGATGATACATGTAACACAAAGCACTTCCAGAAAACAAAGTCAATGCAGATCGATCTAATGCAAACAAATCATACAACCGCCCCGTAGTCGTGCACTCGCCCAGCGACACGAAACCATAGCCCAAAGAGCCCGCATCTCACAGCAACGACTCCGTCTCGAGGAGAAGGACGACGCTGTGGACGATCTCGGGGATGTTCTGGCTCCTGACGTCCACGGTAAGCTGTGGCCGCTCGAAGGGCTCGAACTCCTCGTCAACACCAGCGACGCCGGTGATCTCGCCCTTGCGTGCACGCGCGTAGACTCCCTTGCGGTCGTTCGCCTCGCAGTGCTCGAGAGGGGTCGCGACGTGGATCGCGAAGAAGTTGGAACCAGCGCCGGCCTGCTGGAGGATCGTGTTCTTGACGGTGTCGCGGGCGGCTTGCGAGTGCACCGTCGGTGCGAGGATGACCGCTGCACCTGCCCGCGCAAGCTCAGCCGCGACGAAGGACATGCGCTGGAGGTTTTTGCTGCGCTCCTCAGGGGTAGCGGAGAAGGCTGTGGAGAACCTGTTAGACACAAGATCAATACTTAGGACTGGATGCGACGTACGGGTATCAAGCTCGGGACGGATGTTGTCGCCGAGAAGGAGGGAGACACTGCGGCCGCCCTGCTGGTTGAGGGTGACCTGGAGAGCCTTGGCGATGGTCTCCTTGCCAGACCCGTGCAGACCCGTGAGGAAGACAACGAAGCCCTGCTTGAGACGAGGGGGGTAGCTCTCACGGAGCGTCTTCACAACCGCGCTGTAACAACCAAAGTCAGCTCATAACTTCCACAAGCCAGGCGGCATGTGATGACGTACTCATAGCTGAACCAGTCGGGGATCGGCGCACCCGTCTTGAGACGACGCCTGAGCTCGGTGCCAGAGATGTCGAGGGTCTGGACACCCTTCGGGACCTCGTCAACCGGCTGGTACTCATCCGTAGATGGCAGGTAAGTCATCTGCTGGAAGGGGACCATCTCGATGTGGAGCTCCTCATGGTACTTCATGACGAGGTCCTGTGCATCATAAGGGCCGTAGAAGTCCTTGCCCTGCGAGTTCTTTCCGGGGCCGGCATGGTCACGACCGACGATGAAGTGGGTCGCACCGAAGTTCTTGCGGATGATCGCGTGCCAGACAGCCTCACGGGGACCAGCCATGCGCATCGCGAGGGGAAGGAGGGCGAGGTGACCCATGCCGTTGGGGTACTTGGCCATGATGGCTTCGTAGACGCGGACACGGGTGTAGTGGTCGACGTCACCGGGCTTGGTGAGACCGACGACGGGGTGAATGAGGACGTTCGCCTGACGTTGGCGGGCAGCACGGACGGTGAGCTCACGGTGAGCGCGGTGCATGGGGTTGCGAGTCTGGAAAGCGACGACTTTGCGCCATGCGAGCTTCCTGAAGTGGGCGCGGAGCTCGGCGGGGGTGACTTTGAGAACTGGTCAGCACACAAGCATATGGGGCAGAAAATGCTGAAGACATACAGCGCAGGGCGACGTAGTCAAAGTGAGTGGGCGGCTGGATGGCCTGGACCTTGCCACCGACGTAGTACTCCTTGACCTTGTTGCGGAGGTACGCAACAGCGGGGTGCGCAGGATCGTCGGCGCCGAAGACCT
The DNA here is from genome assembly GCA_004369055.1 of Polyporus arcularius HHB13444. NCBI lineage: Eukaryota > Fungi > Basidiomycota > Agaricomycetes > Polyporales > Polyporaceae > Polyporus > Polyporus arcularius. Next base: position 35,506 of record ML211149.1, on the reverse strand, counting down.
GAATGGCCTCCTTGACCTGGTCAGGCTGGTATATGTCCTCGACTGCAAAGAGATAGTTCAGCATGAGTATATGCAGGCGTTCAATCCGAAGTCGTACTGATTATGATGGCGAGAGCCTGGTCGTCACGCGGGTCACGGAGAGCGATGCGCGAGCCAGGAGCAATTGAGAGACGGTCGATGTCCTCACGAGAAACATCGAGGGTGATGGGCATTGGGAACAGGGTACCGTCCGCGAGACGCAGGGTATCGATGACGCTGGTGAATGAATCAGCACTCGCGTCCGTGAAGTTGAGCGGAACCACTCACCCCTTGTAGTCTGCCTCGTTCATGAAGCCCTCGAGCGGGCTGAAGCCACCATTCATGATCAATTCGAGGTCGCATAGTTGACGCTACGATATGACATCATCGGTAAACCGAAGGTTAAGATGCAGTGAAGGAGAAGACGCACCTCGGTGAGGACGATGTCGGGAAGGGCATGTGCCTCGGCCTTGAGGTTCTCGCGGAGGTGCTCGTCTCTCGCGACAAGGTCCTGATTTATGGCGATAAATTGCGTGCTTGATTGGGGCACCGGAAGGGAGATGAAATACCTTGAGAACACCACCATGGGGAGCGTTGGCCATCTTTTTTCTGAACTGCGACGACTACGTGCGAGAAGGCGAGCTTAAGGGGAGTATGCGTCCGTGGACGAGTAGGAGGAAGTTTTGAGGTGAGTGAGCCATCTCCGTCGCACCCAAGCTGACTTTATACGATGAGGAAGAGTGAGGAAGTGATCACGCAATCGACGCTCTCTGACTTGCCCCCGGAAAATGTGCGTGGCCCCTCCGCGTCCCCCGCCAGTGTGATTGCATGCTTACACGTCGTCCTGATACTTGTCGCAGAGCCTGTCGCCGGGGACGTGCAAGATGGGGACGAAGACCGCTTTTCTCGCGAGCAAGGCCAATGGCAAGAGGCGGGATGCAAAGACGCCCGCGAGAGTCGCCCGCAATGCCCCGCATGCGGATATGTTCTGCTGCTCATTGGGCCTCGACGCACTGCTTGACTTCGCTCCATCACCGTCGGTCCTTGGCCTATCTGGAATTGCGACCGCCGTTTGCCACGGAATCTGGAATTGCTGACCGGTGCATGTGCAAGAATCTGGAATACGGCTGCCTTCTATCGACATCTCTGGACGTGCTCTGCGGATTAGGATCTCCCTCATTGGCCTGGCGACGAAACCCTATCGCTTTTGGTGGTGCCAACGCTTGTCTCTCCGCGATGGGCGTGGATTCTGAGGTACTGTCTCACGCGACGCCACCTTCTCGACTTCGTTGGCCGATCGCACAGGTTGACTTCCATCCGTGGTCTCGACAATGTGGGGAATGTCAATTGGACGGAGCTGCGAGATGCACTGGGTCACAGGTCAAGGGGCGGGCGGTCAGTTCGCGTATACTTGACATTCTTTCCTCCCATGATTACATCCCGTGCTATCGCCCTTTTCTCCTCTGTTCTCATCCTCAGCCTGAGCATCTTAGATAACGATGTGGTCGCCATTTCCGCTCGCTGGGACCGATACATGGCGTCAGATACGGCGGTTTGGTTCAATCGCCCGGTGTACCAATCTACGCCGAAAGGTATGCAGGGCGACTGTCATTGTCTTAAAGGCGAGAGTGTGTGACAGGCAACTTCGACAGGATGCAGCCTGAACGTTGAACGTTGAAGGTTTGAACTGCTACGCCGGTGAGTGCATTCATGATCGCAGACAGTGCTGACCTTGCAATCGATGTCGCAAAACCGTCGCGGTGACTTCTTATATAGCAGCCATGCAACCATGCAAACAACACTTTGTTCCTCGTAGCATCACTCTGAGCAATCACGTCGGTCGATTCGCAGAAGCCGACGCAAGCTGTTTCACCATTTGTGAGTATTCGAACTCGAGACTTGGGGAGATGATGGATCGCTCTATATAACGCGGAGTGCGTTCCCCGTTTCCAGTGTTTCGATGCAGGGCATGCCACTACGAACCTTGAAGGAGCGTCGAAGGACGTCGAGGGAGATGGAGCTCGATTTGAGCTCATGATGCTTCACCTATCCTTCAAATTCGCGAGCTACATTCCTGCAGACCATCCAGTTCTTCCGATTCCCCTTCTCATTACAGCCTTCCTGTTGGAAGCAATCTGTCGGAAGGAATCAGACTGAGCAGTGAGCATAGAGCATGGCTGTTAGTAAACTGTCCGGTCCACATATTTACCGGTCGTCGTCCTCGCAACCTTTGATTTGCACCGGCGATTGCTCGCACATCAACATACTGGGCTGTCCATCCGTCCTGTATCCGTGGCATTGCCATCCGACATCCGTGCGACGCAGGAAAGGCCGCTGAAGTGTTTGTTGAGTAAGTGAAAGAGCATAGAAGCTGCACACCTCGGTCAAAACAACCCAGTCGGTGCTCGGAGACGTCCTACTGCCACTGGCCCAGAAACGATACAATAACACACTTGCCAGTCCGGTACAGATGTGTCCAACCAATGCGTCTGAGTCTGCCCCTTAAGTACCGGTTATCTCAGGGATCATATTGTTAAAGACTCCTTGCCGTAACGTACAACGTCCGAGCTGTCCTATGGAACGGTACACCATGATACCAAGGCGTCGGTGAAGCTGAGCTTTGTAACGCTCCCACCTAATTCCCACTAGCGTCACCCTTCCAGCGAAAGCCTGGGCGATCCAGCGTCGTGAACCCGACCAGTGATGATGGGGTCGAGAACCGAATGAAGTCCATGAATGTCCGCATGAGAGACGCGATGGGGCCGTGGACGACGTCGGCGACAGTACTTGGGAGAGCGAGGCGGAGAGGGAGCGGACTGGCCATGAGGCAGCTGGGAAACCTGGGCGATGGTCTGAGAAAGCAGAGGCGGAGGGAGAGGGTCGGAAACAGCCGAGAACGGCGGGGGCGCACTCACGCCAGTGAATGAGCGCTCGGCCGACCCAAGCCTCTTCCTCCGCCTTCACGGTCCTCCTGGAGTCCTCCATGCCACTCAGCTCATAGTCTCTCTGCCATGATCTTGCTCGATGGACTCGACAAGCACGACGACGCCCACCAAGGCCCCAAGCTCGTCGCTGAAGCCTCGACTTCCTACCCCGTAGCCCGTGTGCACACCCCTACCCCCTCCCTCCCCGACTACGAGGCCTCTCAGGCCCAGCTCCAGCCGACTACCCTTTCTTATCCTGATATTCAAAGGAAGCGGACCCGCAGGCGGAGATGCAAGAAATACACAATAATCGCGCTTGTCGTATACTTCGTCTTGACTTCTGTCATTGGCATCCCTATCCTCGTTGTCGTACGTCCATTCTCGCACGTTCTTACTAAACGTACATCGACGCAATTATGTTACCCCGTTTCAGAAATTGAAGCGGAAAGTGACGATGAAGTCGAGTCCGTACCAGCCATGGGAGGACAACAGCCCCATACCACCCACGACTATAAACCTGGGCGACGCACCATTACGGATATCAGCAGCGAAGTCCTGCAATTCGTGGAACGTGAAGGATAGACCAGATGGGTCGATGTTTGTTTCAGAGTACGTACCCTCCACATCCGCAGAGGTTTCCCTCTCGCCCCTTCGCGCATGACCCCGGGAGTGCACGTCTCCACGGAGAGTTCACCTCGTAGTCTAGAAGCCAGCCGTTTTGAGCCGTACACTGCCTCATCCCAGACAAGACAAGGACACGGGTAAGGGGACGAACGGGACACAACGTAGAATGTGGATCCGTGACTGGTGTAGAGGCGTTCGGGGATGCGTCATGCTCAGCATGTCGAATCCCCCGCGCTGCCTGACACTAGCCTTCTGAACAATATGTTTCTATGCGCTGTCCGCGTTCTGTCGACATGTGCACAGCCAATCCTAGACTGCGTACCAGGAGGTGCATATATGCGCTGCTTGTCTCTCCGACGACCGCAGGTGACTTCGCGCACGCATTGCATTACAGAGCCACTGTCGAGGCAGATAACCATCCCCCACCCTTCTACAGATTCGGTCATGAACCGGTCTTCTCTCTGTTGCTTGCCTGCTCGTTGTTTGATCGTCCCTGCCGCCTGGGATGGAGACTAGTGCCTTGCATCCGTTGTGCTTCTAGAGGTAGTTCCAGGAGATGTCATCTTGTCATGTCGCGAAGAGGGATATGCAGCTCTTTTTCTGTCGTATCCGTCCTTAACCCCTTCCCACAGACTGGACTATCATCTGCCTGCGAACGGGTCCCTTTTCCTCAACACCAATATTTCATACGCAACAAATGCGTCGTACCTCAACCAGTTTGCTGGTTCGCTCCTCGTTGCTGTCAACGACGACGTCTCCGAACCCGACGGTCTAGTGCATGTCACCATGCACCACTCAAGTCAGAAGCTCAGCGAATCGACTAGCGTCTGCCTCATGGAGAACGGTCAGGGTAGTGGACTATATGTCTTTGTAAGTACGCCATCCCGTGGTCTGCCTGTTCTACATCTCTCAACAACCATTGCAGGCTCCTCAGAACCTCAGTATAACCGACGCCCTAATCTTCAACATCACCCTCCTGATCCCTCAGAATGGCACGTCCCCACGCAACATCCCCCAACTTCTGTGCCATCTCCCGCACTTCCAGCATACATACAACCAGCTCGACCCGCAGGTCACATTCGACAACTTTATCTCCGGGGGGGCGATGTCTGGCGTCTACGTCGAGGTGCGACTATTCATGCATGCTGCTGCGTGTGCCTTTTACTGAAGATCCCGCAGTCAATACAAGCGGCATCTGCTGTGGTCAAGGCTTCCTCAGCGGAGATCCGTGGTAAATTCAAAGTTTCCCAGCAGCTGTCCTTGGAGACGGTGTCTGCGTATGTACCTCCTTCCCTCCCTCGCACTGTTGTGCTGACGCAGCGTCCGTTTATCAGGCCGATCAACGTGGAGGCTCACCTGTACAACGATGGGAATGTACGAGCACCAACGTTCATGCATCTGACCACCGGCAACAGGTATGCTTGCTTGAGTTGACTTCAGGACTAATAGCTGATGCAGTACGTTTGTAGTGTTCTGAACGCAAATGTCACGTTATATGTGCCACCGCCCGCGAACTCCACGGAAGGTGTTGAATCCGACTCCGACGTGGATGAGGTATACTATCCCCGAGGTCCTCAGTTTCTCACGTATGCCGAGACGTTCAACGCCCCTTTGAACATGGATATCTCGCACGAGGAAGGCTCCGCCGATACCAACTTCCGACTTCATGCAATCAATAACCTCGGTAATGCGCGGGTGTCGCTGGATTCGCGCTATGCGGGCACGTTCGACGTGAACACCATGTTCGCACAGGCGGACGTCTTGACCTGGGACGGCACGAGCTTCGACAAGCAGTATGGCTCGGATGGCGACGACGGAGACGATAGCGACGACGACGACGACGACGACGACTACAGCAGCAGCAGCAGCACAACCACCGATGACGCCACGTCTTCGTCCTCCGCATCATCTTCATCACCGACATCGGGCGCCACGAAGAACCATAAGGTTCGCCTGTTCCTCCCCAACGCGACATCCTCCGGTGCCTCCGATGCCGCCGATTCCAGTGGCAGATGTCTGGAGTACGACCTCATCTCGAGCTCAGAGATGCGTGGATGGGTTGGCGTGCCTCCACGTCCATCTCGCGGGTCCCGTCCGTCCGGAAATCAGAGCCACGTCGAGGTCATCTCGTCACTCAACGGCGCGCAGCTCATCCTCCAGCCTTAGTTTGGTCCTCGCCATCCGTCGCGCTATCATCCTCGCTGTCGATGCATGCTATCGTCGTGGCTTTCGGGATGGCGTGGCCGACATACTTGTCGCGGCGCGCACAGCCAGAGAGGGGGGCAGGTCGTTAGATTAGCTGTCTGGTTCCGGTTCCATAGCCCTGAGGTTTCTTCCGAGACGTTGCAGCATAGCATACTGTACTTTAGCATTACATAGCATCTTTAGCGTTTCAGCGTTCTTGCTTCACATAGGACCGTCCGTACGTAGCATCATCATCTTTCTCTTTGTGCTCTGTTTCCTCCTTCACCCCCGACACCTGCTTCAGTGTTCTTCAGCGTATCTTATTGCCACAGGGGCGTTCCTTCGCCTTGGCTCACCGCCATTCATCTCGTTGCGTACGTACCTCGCGGCTTGTTCTTTGCATTATCAAGTAGTTTACATACCTCACACGCTCGCTTGCAATACACCATAAATGTACTCAACCCAGGTGAAGGCAAGTCCGACCGTGACAAGCTTCCGCAGCACCCCCTCATTGTTAGAAGATCTCGTCGTCAGACAAGGGGCCAAGGCACATAGGACTGCATCGATGCGAGGAGTCTTGTAACTCCGGCCGCTTCGCTTGCATGCGTCGACTCCTCGCTGATGATGTCGACTGCGAATATGCTTGCGCTCGCATTCTCGGTCAAATTGAGGACGTGGGGCTCGCTAATGACATCGAAGTGTGGACTCGGACGAGATCGAGAGCCCGGATGTCAGTCCTTCTCCCCGTGCAAGATGTCCTCGAACAACGCTGAGATACCTTCGATGAGCCTCATCGAAGGTACAAGTTGTGCATCAGCTGGCCATAAGGATTCAACAACACGAATTGTACACGTCTCGAAGCCATTGTCAGGTTTATGTGCATACCCCAGGGCGACTCGTACACGCTTATAGGTTCCGGTTTCCGGGTCGTATTGAAGGACTTCTTCCTGAGGTCCAAGACGTAGTCGCCCTGCGCCTTCGTAATGAGGTCCCATGGCCGCTCTTACTGCCGTTGCTATGCTTGTGCTATGCTCACACCGCTCTTCGCCGCCCCAAGGCTTCGGCTCGGCGGCGTCGGCGTGTAGCGGATCGGCCTTGAAACTTGGCGCAAGCGGGCATGGTCGGGTCGCGCTCTTCGAAGGAATATTGGATGGGGATGACAACACTACTATTTGGTGCGACTCTGAGTGAGGTCACTAATGGTCGTCCTTGTTGAGGACAACACGTATGACGCGGGCGGACTGTATGTCGCTCTGAGCCATGCGTCGCTAACCACACCGAGTGGTACTCAGTCGTTGTACAAAAGTGGAGGTGGCTTGATGCCCCGCACCATAGTACAAGACGTACTTTGTTCCGTCCGTACTAGAGCAGGTTTGCACCGTGGCACAATATACGTAGAGAGAGTTCGGGTTTCAGATGGTGAAGTACATCAGGACTCGACTTGTACGTACCTCATGATGCTTGCGGCGCACTGAGTTTCAGAAAGTTCACCGTTCGTATATCCGAGGTGCGTTGCTGGCCCTAGATTAGATACATGTTTGTCAAGGTTATGCAGCTTGATCATCAGCGTGTAGGAATGACCACAAGCCTGACCAAAGCCGCTACGCCGCGAGCGAAGAGCTAGCGGTTATATTGGCGGCTTTATGGAGTTCGCGTTTCACAGGGCGGGCCACAGGTACACAGGGCAGGCCGAGCTGTTCCGTACTTGTTTGAGGTTACCTTGAGCGGTCTCCGGTGAGTTTGAAAGACTCGCCCGAGATTGAATGTACGTACTGCGAACGCTTACAAGTTGACCGCAACTGCAGCCTGAAGTTGTTGTGAAAGCGACGGCACACTACGACGCAATTTCAGGCCTCCGATGTTTGCAAGATACGTGGATCAAATATCGATCGGAGGACTTGGGAGGGGACATGATAGTGTGATGTATGTAGCAGCCTAGTTGAGCCGCCTGCCAGTGCACTCGGCCCGGGCGCCTGGGTGCCATGCTTCTTCCATCATCTCTACCCATACGACCATGTTCTTCTGAATACCAACTCGAGCCCACATCTCGACGACCCTCGCGCTGCCCGCTCTGTGGCGGCGACATTTCAAAGCTCCGGCGACTATAAGCCCGACTTGGACGCCCTCTCCATGCGGACGGACCTCGCTTCCAATCGCCATCTGACTTGTTCAATGCAGGAATAGCCACCTACACCCACACGCGCATGGTTCCATGGCTTCTCTTTCACCGCTCTGGCTCACGCGTGTGTTACACGCGACGAATTGTGTGCGTGATGGCCTGTATCGGCTCGCGTATGTCGATCTATGGGCAACTCGACGAGGGCTGTGAGTACCGCCGGCTTCCCTACAATCAATTGTCCATGCTTCCATCGGTCCATCGTCGTTGAGTCCGAGCTGACAGCCGCAACAGAACGCTCGAGGTTTGGATCGGGGATATAAGTAACTCGGACTTGCCCCACGGGCTTCAAGGGCCTTCCCGTTCCCTCCGACGCACTCGCAGCGTTCTCCGCAACCTCAGGTTCGAGGATGTTGTCCGCTCTCACCCTTGGTCTCTTTGCGCTCGTTGCCTCGTCTGAGGTGTCTGCTTCCCCCAAGCCGGTGCCGATTACGCTGCAGTCACGTAAGGCTCCGAGAGGTCAATCTTCGGGTCTCCGTAGGCGTGCGCTTTCTGCAATCAGCGTGCCTCTGGACGACTTCTTCCTCGGTACGGACTTGCAGTGGTTCGGGAACATCTCTGGTACGTCACGAGTGCCCTTTCTAGCCTCGACGGCACATCATAACCGCGTTTATCACAGTGGGAACTCCTCCTCAGGACGTCAGCGTCGTGTTCGACACGGGCTCTTCCTCACTGGAGTTTGTGAGCACCGAATGCACTTCGTGCGTTCAGACTCCGAAGTTCGACCCTGCAAAGAGCTCGACCTTCGTGCGCGGTAGCCGTACTACCACCCTCGATTTCGCTACCGGCGTCGGGGTAGACCCTGTGGTGAACAATGACTATGTGTTGACCGTTCGTTCTGGCACGGATACTGTCACTGTCGGCGGCGTTCCCGCGAAGAACGTATCCCTGTTCACCATCATTGACCAAACTCCCGCCTTCAATGTCGACCCATTCCTCGGTATCCAGGGCATGGGATCCCGTGCTCAGGGCTTTTTCGCGGCTCTCGTCAAGGAGGGCCTGCCCTGTAAGTGGATCGCCAATGGTTTGTCTGCCGCGGACTCTGATTTCATCGGCAGCTCTGTTTAGTTTGTTCCTGACGCCCAATGTTGTCGGAAACGCCGAATTGCTCGTCGGTGGTATCGACAATACGAAGTTCAAGGGTGGGGCTCGTCGCTTACTCGTCTATTGCGGTCCTCGTTGACAAGGCCTCTCACCAGGTAACCTCACATTCGCCGACCAGGTCGGTAGCGGAGACTGGGAGGTTGAATCCACCCAGATCACCGTGAATGGCAAGACCACCTCCGTGCTGAAGCAGCGGCGCAGCATCATCTTCGATTCTGGGACCTCCAACATCCTCTTCTCCACCTCCACCACGAATGCGATGTATGCGCTCATCTCTTCCGACATCAAGCCCTTCAGCGCGGAGCCAGGAGCATACGGTCTTCCGTGCGCCAAGATCGGCAGCCTCCCCGCTGTGATCGACCTCACGTTTGTGTCGCAGCAAGGCACCCCTTTCAACTTGACTATCCCGAGCAGCGAGCTCAACGTTGGGCCGTTCAAGAGCGATCCCTCGATGTGCCAGACGCTCATCAACGCCTTCGATGACCTCGACCTTGTGGGTGGCTCGGTGCTCAAGCACTACTACTCGGTTTGGGATGTCGGAAACCAGCGCATGGGCTTTGCGCCCAACGGTGAGTCCCAGAGCATTATGAAAGGGGTCTCAATCATCTAAGCCTCGCGTTCGACAGGTTTCTGAGCAGCATGTATATGCTATATTCGTAGTCATCGCTGTATCAGTACTCCTTGGATGCTAGCAGACATTCCTCAACCTTGGTGTTCATGAGGTGGCCTCCCTGATATATATTGTATGAAAATCGCATAAGAAGGACCCTCCAATTGCGCGGACGCCGCTAGTAGGAGCACACACCCGATGCCGCACGCGTATCACCCTATTGGCCAACGTGCCGTGAGCCGCCTCGTACTCCTGATGCTCAATGCCCCGGAAGGCCAGTGAGTACCTTTTGTTGGCCCGAGTCGCGGAGTCAACGTACGTCAAGCCGCTCTACATAGCGTGAAGGTCGGACGCAAGCGAACATTTTTTTCGAGCCGTTGAGAGTGCACTTCCGTTGCCCTGATTAAGTACTGTCGTGGGCAGCGTTGTAGGTTTGTTTTCTGAGATTCTTCGCTATTCGCCGCCCAAGGAGCAAACGAAGGCCACTGGGTCGTGGTTGACAACATTTAAGCCTCTGCATGCGTGCCACATGCTAGTCGGGTTCGAGAAACACGGAAAGATTTGCGGACTGGCTGGCGAGTCTAAAGTATGGACATGATAGAGCATGGCGGTTGAATTTAAGACTTGCTCCTCACCCATATAACCGTTGTACCAGGCTGGCAGAAAGTAAGCGCTGGTAAGCACTCACTCATCTCAGGCCGCGATTACGTCAGATACCCTCAGTAAGTTAGCTTTGTTCCCACGTGGATTTTCCTTAGCAATTGTCTAGAGGCCACCCCTCACTCCTTCTGCTCCAACCACCACCACACCCTGTCCCCGGAGTCGTGTCATACGCGAGGAATGGAGACCCTCATCAAGACCCGTCGTTATTCTGCTGATCTGCATCCTAACAAGAAGACGGTGTACATCATTCCTAACCAGGACGAGCGGTGCACCGACGCCGAAGCCTTCGAACCGCGCCGACGACAATCTTACCGCGACGCGGAAGGGCTGGTTAACTTCTATGAGGACGCGGATCCCGCGAAAGACAAGTATTGGAGGGAGAGGATAGGAAAGTACCTGTGGGTACATGTTGTCAAAGAGGACATGCGCAGGAAAGGTATACCAGGTACGTCTTCCGTCTTGTCGCGTTTGTCGTCATACCCCATGCCGACGTGTCACCCATGCCAGTCTCTGCCTCTCCCGACACATTCATTCTTGCTGCCTATCCTAAGCATTACAAGCTGTGGATACACAAGAAGGGCGACCCTGCCAATCCCCGAACCGATCATTACCTCTTCGGTGAGCCACACGGACTTGCGGCGACATTGTGATCACTCGCTCACGGGTTTCGACTGCACAGGCTCCCGCTTTGTTGACCGTTTCCGGTCTCCGGCGGAATTCTTCCTCCACATGAAATGGATCCTGGAAGGCATGCCGATGAAGGGCCCAGGGCAGCCGGATTGTCAGTGCTGCTACTGCGACGGCTCGCGTCCACAGGGGGAGATATCCCAGGCATTCGGCGTGTACCACCCGCACCGGAGAGACCGAGGAGGCGGCGACGACAAGGGTGGTGGTAAGGGTGGTGGCAAGGGTGCCAAGCCCCGCTCGCCCACTTCTACGACCATCCCATTCAAGGACTACACGAAGCTCAACCTTCCTCCTTCCTCCTGATCAATGCCCCCCTCATACCTTTTCTTGCCTCTTTCTTGTTGCTCGCTATGATTTTGCATCGCTCATTGCTGTTATGTGGTCCTCGTTCACGTCTGTATTATGTGTAACATTTTCTTTGTGGGTTCTGTGAGTTCGCGCTATGCAATGCCTAATGTCTTAATGGTTCCTCTGTACCGTACTCTCTCGAGCTTCTGTACATAACTGTATCATACGACTTCTATGCTACTTCTCCCTCACCTTCTGCCTGCGCGACGCGTAGCGTCTACGACACGCTGTGACTGGACGCGTTTGATGTGACCGATAACCACGTTCGGCCACAGCGCTTCCTCCTCTGCAGCCGCCTCCCACCCTGGTCTTCCTTCCTGTCTTCATCGCTGTGATATACACTGTGTATCTGTCGCGCATATCGGTCTCATTCTGCATTCTCTGGCGCGTCAAAAGACTATGGCGATCAAGCACCCGTCTCTCGCTCCGGCCGAGCGCGAGCTGACCATACACCAACGAAACCTTGTGGATACGAACTTCGAAGAGGGGCAATATGAGGCCGCGATATTCGTGCTTGACGAGATCACGTCGCGCAAATGCAAACCGTTCCCGTGAGTGGCTATTTGGATAGTGCATTCGGCCGCTCTGTCAGCTTCCGTGGTTATGGACGTGGAAAGGAGGTTATGTGATGGGCAGTTCTCAATCCACGGATGGTGACACCAACACGGCGTGTATCACTACTACCCACGGCTTGTGGTGCGGAAGTCGTATTGCACGCTTTGTTCGTTCACGCGACGCAATGGGTCTTCGCCCTCTTCGACGAACACGCAAGGGACCATCCACGACTTGTACACATTCGCGCAAAATACATACGAGTCGTGGAAGAAGCGTTATTGCTGTTATACGCGACTAGTGAATCTCACAGGTCCATGGGCTAGTACTGGTGTTGAATGTCTTTTTGCCGTGCATACGGTCGTGCGCAGACCGCAGCATGGAGCTGGTCATCATTTATGGCCGCCTACCGGTGCACCTCCGTTTTCAATGCTTATATTTGTGAGGGCACGCTGCCTGTCATCTTCGTTACGGGATCGCGCACTACGTTTGGCGATACCTGTATTGACTGACCGCACCTCTGGCATCAGGGCGCATATACGGCAGCTCATCTACATCGCTCTATATCCTCCTCTATCCATCGAGGATCAACTCGAAGAGGAGGCAATGAAACTTGAGCCTGGAAGTCCAAGCAAGGTACTCTCGCGACGGCACAAGTCTTCTCTGGCACCTACTCCGAAAGCAGTTGCCTCCGCGCAGAACCTACTCAAGAAGCTCTCCCGCACCAACAAGCCAGAATCACTCGCATGCGCGGTCCCCAGCTATCCGGATGATCCAAGTTTAGGCTTGAACAATCGCACAGAGGAAGAGGACTCGTACATCGCCAAGCAGGCACTTCGTCTCCAAAACGCTCGTTGCTGTTGGGAGATTCTCAAGGAAGGTTTCATTCAACGTAGCGGCAGTGACATGATGTCCAGCCCGCGGAAGCCCACAAGTCGGCGATCAACACGCGGCCACTATGACGGTGACGACGGATGGGAGGATGAGGACAACGACACTCCCGTGCCAGTCGGAGACCACGCCTGGAGTGTCCTCGACTGGTTATTGGCTCTTTTTGAGAAGGACGAGGCTGCTGTGGAACGCGCTGGGCAAGGTGAGGCTGCTAATTCGGTAGCTTTGTGGCGTTCTGGGTCAACTGATTCTGCATCTAGTCCGATACTCGCCCCTGCTCCTCAGTCAGATACCTCCATCGCGCGCACACAACACGCCGCGCTGGGACGTAGAGATGCCGCTTGATGTGGCGTTTCATGCCCTCCTCCAGGATGGCGAGGCTCAGCGATCGCTCGGCGTCCGTCTTATTTCTTTGGTGAGTATCTGCCCATACCAGATCGCACGTTGCCGGCATCCTCGCCTGGCAGCACGCTGACAATTGCGCCCTCTTTCTACCCTGCAGCTTATCAACCTGACGTCAACGACCCTTCTCGACTTGAACATGTTCCTGAACGCTGTCTCCACGCGCGTTTCATCATCCTCCGTTGACACACTCTCGTATCTATTCTCGTCGCTGCCCCCCACGCAGACAATCGCGCATTTCAAGGTGATGCTGTGCAGACACGCGCTGGGTGGTAGCCATACGATGGGCGGAAAGCCCAAACCACAGGCGCGTGCCCGAGCCCAGCCCCGGCGGCGCACACGGACGACAACGGATGCCGCCGTAGATGCTAGTGCGGGCGCAAGCACGAGCGCGGATGCGGATGCGGGCGCAAACGGCGCCCTGGGTGCTTCTAACCAACCCTCTACGCCAAACACACAGGACACAGGTGCGGACGGAGCTTCTTCCGTTGCACGAAAGTACCCTGCCATCTCGACATCAGACGTGCTCGAACTGTTCAGCCGTGCGAGCAAGTCGGACGCGGCCTCTGTCGCGCTGACGCTATCACTCAAGGCCGAGCTCCTCATCAGCTATGCACTGGTCCAGCAAAACCTTGGGCCGAATGATAGGGACGGCGCGTGGCAGGATATGCTGCATGACGGCACTCTGCGACGGGCGGTCGAGGACGTATTCGATCTGGGGCGCGTCTCGCGCTCGACCGATGCACAGACTAGAGAGCTCATTCGGACGAAGAAGGATGCATTGTTCCTGGCCATGTCGATGTGGTAGGGCGACGACGTTCAGCGCCCAACGCTGAGCCGCGGGACGTAGAGCCTTCAGGGATGCGAGTAGACCATTGTCGCGGGTGCTTGAGTCCGATTGCAGTCTGGTTCAGTGTACAAGGACACCATACTGCGTCCGCGTTTCCTCCTCTGTGCGTTAGCTGTTCAGACGACGTGTACTGCGACGCATTTGACAGTCGTCTTTGATAGATTGCAGCGTCCGTCATAGTATCCGCCTCGGTCATGCTGCTGCGATGCAACTTCTCGTACTTAACTGCATCCGTAGAACGCGGGGCCGCGGGACTAGTGGGTCGCTTGAAGCTACTTACATCTGTCTGTGTTGGCAATCGCGTGCGCAACGTCACTGTCTTGATGGATTTCGCGTGTCAGATAGCCGTTCCAACTGCGTGAAGTTCCTGAATATCCATGAGATCTCAGGATCCGGAGGTTGCTGGATACAGGGTCACTTCCTTGTCGTTACTGCGCCGTAATACGCATCACTGTCCCGCAAAATCTCATGCCACAAAGTCTCAGCCATACGGAACTTGAAGGCCACAGCATTCAGAGGGTATAGAGCGACGTCGTTACAGCGTCATAGCGATGCGGTTCTATGTATACATATTCTGCAAGTGAAATGGAGGTAGCGTCCGTCAAGAGGAGCTGATTGCATGCTGAACGTTGACGTTCAGCCCTCCAGTCGCGATCCCATGCAAGGCTGCGGCTCCTCAGTCTTGCGTGACTAGGAACCTTCCGCCGATTACGACCTGGTCGGCAGGCAGAGCGACTTGATACATAGCCAACGGAATGTATCCAATGTAATGCTCGCTTCCAAACCCGCCAACGTAATAGATGGACTGTCGATATGTAAGACTAGGTCAGCGCGAGCTAGCGATGACGTTAGTACAGAGGGCCATTAATGATAGACATACGTGGGGATCAAAACGGGCCCAGTATACCTACATAGAATTGTAATGCGTTCAGCGGCGCAACATGGCGACAGTGTTGCTGTCAGGAGATACTGTAAGTACTGACCGTATGTGGCTCGCTCCGGCCAGGGAGCCACCAACGCGCGTCCGGATGCTGTGCGAGATAGCACTCCTGAATGCCCTCTCTATCCGGGGTATCGTCGACGACCGGAAACAAAGTGACGTTGCCAGTCAGCGATACGCGGGGCCGACTCGCGGCAGGACGATCGCTCCAGACGGAGATCGAGGCGACATGGGCGGGAGATAGGAGGATGTTCTGGCTATGGCGGGAGATGGGCAGGAACAGGAGCGTGAGGGAGCCATTCAGATGGCAGCTGTGACGATCGAAGGGAATCCAGGTCAGCCAAATGGCAAGCCAGCCTCCTCTTGAATGATCTGACGTGCCTGGCGTAATATTCTTGCAGTGAAAATGGTTCTCCTTCGAAGCGATCGGTTGTAACGCGACATACCACTTCATACGATCACGCTATGTCCGTACCTGCGAGCGATGCATGGTCTGCTGGATAGACAGTAGCCATGGTGCCTATGGACACATTGTTGACTAATTGCCGGGCAAACACCGCTGATTGAGAGAACGTTAGTCCTATTACAGTATCTTTCGAGCTTCGTAGTCACCGACCTGCCTCCTCCACGGTCTCCCATGCATGCACGCTGAGGGCCGAGAACACGAACAAAAGTGAACTGGTGAACGAACGCGACCACATAGCGAGCATGTATACACGAGCGGAGGTGGTGGGAAGAGGATAAGGAAGGCGTCCGTTCATCTAATCTGATAACTTAACTGGTTTGACATGACGCTTATTCTCGATAAGGCAGGTGTTAACGCTCAATCCACGTTGGCCACACTCTGTCATACGCTCGCAGAAACGAGGAACGCCACCGAGCCTGGTGATCCAGAATATTACAGGTCGCCTTCCGAGTCCTCCGCCTCGTCACCGTCACCGTCACCCTCCTCCACGACGTCCACGAGCTCTCCCTCGTCAGCACCCGTCTGGTCCTTCCCGGCCGCTTGCTGGGTGCGGTACATGTTCGCGAGGAAATCGGGCGTGCTGGCGTCCTCTATGCCCTTGTCTTCGCGCACTGACATAAAACGAGGGAAGCGGAGACTCAGCCCTCTCGTCTGCGAGATCAACCCTAGGGCGGCGACCGACACGGGACTGATAGTGATGCTGTGGCCTGATCAGTGGAAGGCACGGCGTACACACAATTCACGTACTCAGCACCCCGTATCTCCCACACCTCCTGCGGTTTAAAATACACTTCCGGCCTAAGTCCTATCGTAATCCAGACAGCCTTTGAGTCTGGGCTTCCCGGCGGCAGGGTGGACCCGAACATACCTCCAGTATCGCATTCGGGCTGCCACATGGGCTGTGAAGAACAAGTGTCTGAACCTTCGGGGTAACGTTCTCGCAGACTCTGCAAAGGACGATCTGCGGTCAGCGCTGACAACCAGACGAATGATGTACCGCTCAAGGCGGTCTTCTTACCTTATAGAACGCATCGGAGAAACCTATTAAAACCTCTCAATACCCACGCACCGATGCTAGTCCATACGGGATGCGCCGACATACCTGACATGCACTTGCACACTGCCACGAGCTTCTGCGTTTCGGCAACCCATACCGCGAGCAGGATCGGACTCCACCACTGAGCCTTCCTGCCGTTGCCATGCCACGCACCGATGGGCACAAGGTCCAGACTATCCCCGAGCCCGACAACATAGTCCTTTTTGAGCTTTAGCCATGCGGACGTCCGTTTATCTGAATAACGCGTCAATTCGTCAGCTCCGGTCGGTCCTTCGCTGCACCGCGGATAAAACGATGTCCACGATCACACCGCAGCTAGGCAACTGAGGAGACCGACCTGGCTCATATGTGGCAGGTAGGGGCTTGCGACGTGGCTTGTCTTTCCTCTGGTTAGGTTCTTCCCAAATCTCACCGCTATCGAGAAGCTGCGTGCGTTCGTGCGGCCATCAGCGGCCAAGGTCGAGTGTGGCAGGAAACTTTCCACGAACCTTTACCATGAGCCCCTCGCTGGAGCTGTTCACAGCGGTCTGCCAGAACTGCTCCACAGCCTCACGTCCCTCCTCGCTCTCCACGCTCTTGACATGATCAAATCGCGCCGCTCCGTGCTGAGCTGGCGTGTAGGGAGGAAAGCGCGTCCGGAGCAAATTACGGCGCTCACGAAAGGGTCTTTCGAGCAAAATCTATTGTCGCCCGCAGGCGGCAGCCTTGTGAGGAACAGGATAACGTATGATGGAAGACGCCGAGGCTCACCTGACCGTCAAGAAACATGATGTCGAAGGCAAATACGCAGACAGAGACCTTAACTTCATCGAGCTTGACATCTTTGCGGGCGCGGTTCGATAATTCTTGGAACGTCTTGAGCGCCCCGGTTGCAGGGTCTACTGCCACAACCTCTGCGTCGATGATGAACGATTCGGTCTGCGGCGAAGTATTGAATATTTCTTGCACTAATGAGACGACGTCGGGATACTGTATAAGGGCAAGACAGGGTCAGCGAAGCATTACGGCAGAGCGAAGCTGAAAGATTGTCGCGCATACCTTGTCAGTCATGTCTTCTAGGTGACGGGAAAAGATCCTGACAAACGGCTGGTGATTTTTGCCCCGTGATGCGTGTATTTGCGCGCGCTGACCGTCGTACTTGAACTCGGCGGTGAAGGGCAAGAAGCCAAGACGATCGTAAATTTCATCAAGGGAGCGGGTAGGAGATCCTAGCGTAGGAAGCAAGGGTACACCTGCATGGACGTTCTCGACATGAAACGCGAAGCACACACCGAGAGGGCAGGACTCACCGATCGTCAACGGGAGCTGTTCGGACAGCCCGTCAAGGCCGACCTCTAAGAGCGCCTTCACGATGTGATCGTAGTTAGGATGCTGGACATATACCCGCTTTAACAGACTTTCCGCGACAAGGTACACTTCGTTCAGTGCATCACGGGCTTCGTCGGCAACTTTCTTCTTCGCGTTGAGAGGTTTGACTCCAGCGAGAGTCTCCGCCCTAACGCGGAAGGGAGAATCATCTGCGATTGGTGCGGCGACCATCGGCGGAGGAGTGAGAACCATCGCCCTCGCCAGCGCTGCAAGGACAGTCCTGACAGCACCCACACGGAGGTTCTGTCCAAGGGTGCGAACGAGAAAGCGCGTCTCCTCTCCCCGCGCAGCGACGAGCAGCTTCTCAACGATAGCCTGTTTCGTCTTAGCGGCGCCAGACCCTTTAGCATGAGCTATCTTCAGCAAGGAATCATACACTCCGGTGATGAGAAGAGGTGGATGTGGGATGAGGGTCCGAATATTCGATTTGGCTTCGAACGCGACATCACCTGCATCAGAGACACCAACTCAGCGCTCAACCACCGGGGATTGCCTGGAGCTTACCTGGATCGCCGGTCTGGTTATACAGGCGTTTCAGGGCGGCTGGGCTGAGTCCGGAGACATGCTGAATAGCCTTGGAGATGATAGACGGCCCCAGGCCCAACTCTATTGGAGAATACGGCGGCGAAAGTGAATTGGATAACAGATACAGTGCCGGGAGCAGGGACGGAGGATGCTGTCGGCAAATAGTGCGTAACGCATTTGTCAGAGTGTCTAACTTGGCAATACGGGAGCGCGTCCCAGACAGCGTCGCGAGCGTGTGGGCCAGGAACGAGTACGGGACGGGTGCGTTGTGAGGCCATGGAACGCAGTCGAGATCATATGTCGGGGGATCGACGTTAAGGGGTTCATACGTCGGAGTCTCTAACGGATGGGCGTTGCCGATTGTAGTATGCTGCATGCGGGCGGGGGCCGGCGAGCGAGGTGCACTGGGCGATCGGCCGACGGTCGGTAGTGCTGTCGACGCGGGTGTCGCCAGTCGGGAAGGGGGAGACTTTCCAGGCGAGTCCTCGTCGCCGAAGGCGTCGACGTCTATCACCTCAGAATGTGCACTCTCATGGCGGGGAGGCGCTCCGGACAGATGTGCATTGCTTCCGCGAGACTCCAGATGTCGGAGCGCCTCCAAGTCAAGTCCGTCAGCCGCTGCAAGAGCCCATGCCACCTGCTCGTCGGTCAACGCCTCTTTATCTTTCTGGAGAGCTGTTGCGGGGACGGACGTCGAGGCACTTGACTTGAACCCGGAAGGTTGGGAAGGACCCGCCGAATTTGGCGGCAGGTTGGTCGAAGCGCCAAAGAAGGAGTCAAGCCTGGACTGGCCGGCTGCAGCTGAGACTTTAGCTTTCTTCTTGGGAGAACCCGACGGGGAGGCTAGAGAACGCTTGGACATCTTGGTATAACGTCGGAGTAGGTTTGGAAAACGCAATAACATGTATCTCAGCGCAGCGGCCGGAGAGACAGAATCCTGACATATACGTCAGTCTATGCCGGTTAGGGGATTACCAGCCGCGCTGTTGCGAGCGGGGCTTGAGAGAAAGAGGGCGGATGAGGTCAAGGGGGAGATGGCCGTGCGGTTCAAACCAACCGGGCGGCGCTTCTTTTGCCGGCGCTCCTGCCGCATGTGGCAGCCAGCGTTCACACATGCATGTTCGCAGCTCCCGCCGCTGCCCTTGCTACGCTGCACGTCGACAACACAATCCGCGGACACATAACACCATCCTCGCAGGGTCGTAAGACTGTTTGCACGTCTATTGGAAGGGCATTCGCCTATCTGTAGGAGTCTCCGCTCTCGTGGTACTATATAATCCCCTAAATTAAATCACAGGACACCCGTCATCGGGCATAGTGGAATCGGGGATACGATGACCAGGTATGGGGCCTGAGCAGAATGATCGAGCGAAATATGAGTACCTGAGCGATTTGAACCTCGAAACAGGAATATTATTGTTTTTCCCCGCGATCATGAATTCGACATGTCGTCCGCCGCTTCCTACCCGCCGAGCTCGGTCCCGCCATCCCCCTTTCAGCTAGGAACATTTCTTGACTGCAATAACCCACGTCTCCTATGATGAGCAGCATCACGACATCCGGGATGACCGGTGACCCACTGCTTTGCAGCTGCCGAACGGCGGATTGTCATTCCATAGTTCAAGCGGTCCGAGGTGTGTTGATGACTCCAATACCCCTTGCGTGATCTGACAAGAGGTACAGACACTCTGGCCCACAGTCTGCGCGGTCTTCGAGATGCCAGAGATGTGAGATCACTGTCAGCTCTGCAAGGTCAACAGCGTTGACACTTGCGCAAGATGGTGAGTTCTTTTTGACAACGTCCTTTCTTCCGACCGCACTCGGTGTGTACGCACTGTCCACACCGATAGACGCCAAGTATCCCGACGCCACGGCGAGCTTGGTGGCGGCAGCGACACAAGGATCCTTGTGCCGTAACTTAAACGCACAATCCTCGCATTGGCGAAACCGGTGCCAGGACGCGCTGCGATATATTGATGTCAGGCTGCGAGCCTGCAGCGCAAAAGAGATCTGACGAAATTATCGTGCGCGCCCTCCTCCGGTGCATCACATCATGATATGGGGTTCTCGTCGCTCGATTCAGCCAGCCTTCCGTCCTAATGCCCGGATACACATAACCTTGCTGCATAGCAGACGCGCCAATCTGACGCCATCTGCGGTGACCTCGCAGTGGTGTGCAGGCATCTGCCCTGGCGGCGCGAGTTTATGAGTATGAAAGGGGGCCGGAGATGCCACGAAGAGGGCTGCGGACCGGATGCGTTCAAGAACGAACGCATCGAGAAGCCGGTTTGATAACTCATTATCATATTGAGAGTCTGGAGTTGAGTAGACACGATGTTGTGGCCTTCAGAGTACACACGACTGATATTGACGATGTCGGACCGCCCCCCTCGGAAGAGCGGGAGCAGGGACTGTTTCGGACTTCCGGGTCATAGTCATCGCGCGTTCCTGGCATAGTGGGTGATCGGGCGCGCGTCGAACACCGGTTTAAGGCTAGATTGCAAGGATATTTGCGCGGCGAGCTACGGTATTTTCTGCGTCTCGCTCAAGCATAAGACTCTGTGCAATATCCCAGATGCCGGGTCTATGGCCTAACTCTTTATGGTGGTCCCCGTTGGTACGGCATCATTCACCGAATGACAGATCATCGTTGCTGTACTTTACTCTTTTTGCCTCGCACAATATTTTTGTAAGTTTCTTGTCATAGCGTTCGCGCTTCAGTTTGCCAGCTCCGAGCCATCGTCTTTGTGGCAGTGAGATTGTGCCTGGGTATGTCTCCCGCCGTCGCGGGGTGAGCGCCTTCAGAGACTACATATGAATGGCGATCATTCTCCTATCCTCACATTAGCCTCGCTGCTCTGGTCCCTCCAATGTCGGACAGACGCGCCCAGCCGTACCCTCCAAGTGCAAACGTCGCGCTCGCCTCCCAGTGGTCGGGAACCGGTCAATACCCCACCAGCTACGCGTCGCAAGACCACTACGCCTCATACCAGGGCCACCCTTCCCTTCGCGCCACATCCCACTCCGGCCAGTCCGTGGCCCCGTACGACGCCATGTCCGCACAGGCCCAAGCGATCGCAGCGCAGTATCACATCGCCGACAGTCAGATACACTACTCCCATCTGCCGACGTCGGACCGGCGTTCGTCCATATCTTCCATGGCACAGTACGGCGCGTACAGCGTGGACAGCCATCATGGCAGCCACAGCGCGGCGGCGCCCCGCTCGCACTCGCACTCGCACTCGCACTCCTACTCGCACCCGTCCTCGCACGCACTCCCGCACTCCCCGACTCACTCGCAAGCATACGCGCAACAAGCCATGACCCCCCACTCATACGGAGCGCCACTGTCGTCATCTCCGCAGTCCCCCTCGGCAATGTCCAACATGGCAACCGCACAGTACGGTTCGCAGGCTGCGTACAGCCAAGGCCCGGTCAGCCCGTCCCAATATCCCGCTTCTCCCCCGCGCCCGTTCGCGTGCGACTTGTGCGCGCTGTCGTTCAACCGACAGCACGACCTCAAGAGGCACCGCGACACGCACACGGGTGAGAAGCCATTCTTCTGCAACGGCGGGTGCGGGAAGACGTTCACGAGGAAGGACGCTCTGAAGAGGCATCAGGTACGAAGAAACGTCTCTGTCTTCGTCGCCCCCACACTGACCCGTGCCTCCAGCTCGTCAAGCGGTGTGGCATCGACGAGAGCAGCTCATGAGCTTTCTCACTGGATCTTCTCTCTGTACGTCTTCCGTCTTCCGGTGCAGACGGTGGCGTCGATAGCTGACCGCTAAAATGCAGAACATACACTCACTAATTTACGGCACGAGACGTAGCCTACATTCCCTCGTCTTGACTTATGTTATGCGCCACTTGTGTCTTAGGTGTATTGGTACACACGCATTGTAAACGTATCGTGACACGGACACTACTGCGAGGTCAGGTAGATGTTAGCCTGCTCTGTAGTTTGCGTAGATTCGCAGTAAATGTATCTTACTACCAGTATCGTGCAATCATATCTATCAGCATCATTTGCCCTCGGCACCCTTGGATGGCTCAATGTCTCGCTGCAGTATCCATGCATCGTGTGGGGTAATCTTCTTGTAGTAATTCTCGAAGAGTCCGACCTCCTTGAAGCCGTGACGCTCGTAGAACCTTTTTGCATCACCATTCGAGACCTGAACGTGGAGGTAGATGGCGGTGATTTTGGGCTTCGCGTGAGCAGCTGCCGCATCAATGAGGTGCTGGAGGCTCTGAGACCCGATACCTCTGGAACGGTACGGCTGCGGAAGGGGGGCGAGGGACACGAGATGGGTATTGGCGTGGGCAATACAACGATGTGTTAAACTCACTGCGAGCACTGCCAGTGTCATGAGGTACAGCTTCGCCTCCCCGTCCTTCGTCTCTATCCTGCAGCACATGGTACCAATGGGTATGTCATTGTAGTAGACTGTGAGCATCGGTGAGTATACTCTGGTGGCTAGGACAGTATAGACACGTACTCAGCTGACAGAAGTCCTCGGTCTGCGGCTGGACTATGTCATTGTAGAACTTCTCGCTGTATTTTATGGGAAAGAGGACCGAGTTGAGCTTCCGGACGGTGCCTGGAGACGCATTAGCGTCGCAGTGTAGTGCAGGTGCTCGCAGGGACACACCGAGATTGTTGGGGGTCACCGCGGAGAAGGAGACCCGGGACGGGGACGGACGGGAGGACATGGGAGGCAGCGAGAGAAACAGGCGCCGGACGCGTTGCGGGCCGGCGTCAAGAGTCGCGTGTCGGTGTGCCACGACGGCGTAGGCATCTAGAAGCGGGCTTGTCTGGGCTTGTCCATCACCATCTCCTTCCCCGGGCTCCCTTGTCCTTCTCTCTTCTGCTCTGGAAGCAATACAAGGTCACGAGGCACCTCAGAACCTCCGAAGCACCCCGATTGCGGGAACCAACAGTTTAACCAAGTTCCACGAACCCTCGCTTCCAGTACTTGCTACAATTGCTATCGCGATCTCCGCGAACCTCCCTGCTGTGGTCAATCGTACTGCACGGGTGTGTCTCAGAAGAAACAGCCGGGCTTGTTCCTCTTCCCGACGTTGTCGGAGGGATGTTCGATGCATTGATGCAGTCACATCGGTCGGTCTCACATGCATGCGCCAATTGCGTCTAAACCGTGTTTGCAAGTCGCCAGGCTGCGCGCCGGCACGGTCAATTTTTTCCTTCACCGCTTCTCTGTATTTTTCCACCCGAACAAGCTGCAAGCTGCAATGCAACCGCCAACTCAAAACTCAGTCAATCTGCCGACGTAGCAAGCTTCATACAGGCTTCAGGAGATCAGCACGAGATGATGCATGCACCCGAGCTGGCCGCTGCGGACGCTGTGATCTCGTCACCCTCCTGCTCTTTACGTTGAGCATTGGCCAAGGTTGGCCGGGCATCTGCATCCGGAGTAGAGAGTACCGTCTACGACAGTGCTTTTCGAGCACTGGGATGCAACTATCCCTGTATGGCTTAGAGAAGACGCCTTGCAGGTATCGCTCAAGTCCCTGTCTGTCTTGTCACCAACTGATCATGTATGCAGGTTTTGCATTCTAGTGCGCTGCGCGGGCGATACTCATGCCGTTACTACCTGCCACTCGTGCACGGTATCTCGTTTCACTCTCTATCCGTTCTTCCGAGACGCCTCGGCGGCAGGGCTTCTCGCTTCATCACGAACTCAGTCCTTGTCTATTGCAACCTCAGGGCGCCATCGTAAGACCCTTTTGATATCTTCTCCGTAGGCTGTGCGTGAGTAGCTCTCGCACTAACCTGTTTTCGTATCCAGCAGCCATCTCTTGACCAAACTATCCCACCGCAATCCCCCGGGACCGTACCATCGACTGCGTGTCTAGATCCTGCGGCAAGCGAGATCGCAATCGGCCGCCTCAATGGTCAACATTGCCCATCTGCGTACGTGTGCAAGAATGTACAGACATGATCAATTTTCATGGTACGTCTCTCCACCGTCTCACGGGACATGGGTGATTGGTCACAAGTCCTGCCGCGGTCCCTGCGATGTTTTTGCATCCTCCCTGCTGTGGTTTTAGTGGGTGAAATGCTTGATCATCGACGTTGCGCGAAGTCGTCAAGTGAATGGCGTTTTTGTTCGGAACTCTCTGAGGTAGCTCCCAAACCTCCACCGCCCTCGCAGGGCCGCAGTGAATCCCATTGGGGTCGCTCCTGTCATTGAGACTCGGAGCATGTCCAATCAGCCAGCCTAGAATCGCTGATTCGTCCGCAAGATTGATCATGGATCCGTGCAGTTTTCTCCGACTTCTAGCGTCTTGCCTTTGCCCGTTTTGACCGTGAACTAGGGTCCATTGAGCGATACTCTCACGTTCTATGCAAGCAACACTCATCCAGGGTGGCGTAAGGTTCACGTTCCACCACGGTGTCCCCGGAATGCACCGTTGGTTCTATGTTGGTCGTCGGCGCTGTGAATCATGTGTTATGCTGTGGGTGGTCATTTTCTCAGCCTCGCGCTGGCCGCTCACACCTACAGTCCGCAGACCCCAATTTCCAATCATCTTTACAGCGGAGAAGATGTTGGCGGTCTTTTGGCGTCCCAACGTGCAGGGATTACGTCCTGGACTTGTGAGCCCATTTCTCCTGGCTTCACGGAACGGCCCCTCGACAGGGATCGTCGGATCCGTGTTCGGAATTCAGTGTTGGAGACACTTCCCTACGGCATCCTCTCCCTGAAAGTCTATCTCTTCGAATCTGTCATAGCGCAACCATCTCAGCACTGGCGCCGTTCCTGACATCGAGCATGGAACTCCACTGTCATTGGCTACGGAAGCTTGCGACGGCGTAGAGCGACCCCCGTGGATACCCGCGCGGGCTAACTGACATCTTCAATTGGCGGCTAATGTGTAGGAACCTGGATATCCTACTCCTGCGCGTCGTACGGCAGCCGTGCAGAGACGACATCGCGAGCTGGACGCTACTTACTCGGCGCAGGAGGTACGGATCCCTTGTATAACGTGCCAAGCACATCGTCTAACGGCTGTCATCTCAAATGACCCTATTTTGTCAGGGTGTGCACACGCCCCGAGCGTTCATCCTCTCTGTGCAATGCGTCGCCGTAATTCGCTTTGAAGTACGGATCTTCATTTCTGTAATGCGACATTGGCATGACAATTGCATTTGCGCGCGACGTACGTTAGTCAGGAACGTACTGCGTCCAGTGACATCTCGCGACCGTCCTGCGCCCGTCTCGCTCAGGGCCTGGGCGACTGAACAGTCCACACACTGTATCGGGGCATTTCGTCCTTCCGCTGCCGTTCTGTCCGATCCAGCCCTGCAAGCCCGAGCAGTACTGTGAGGCAATGAACCTCTTTCATCGGTTAGAAACGGACCCTGATCTTCCCATCCCCTTTACAGGCGACAGCTCTCCATAGCTGCCACTGCAGTGAACGGCGGTCTGGACAGTATCCTCTAGACTCGGATTGTTGCCCCGCCGAACATAGCCCTGGTCTTGGATACCTCTCCGGACCCGAATCTGACGACACGCTCCACTCCCTCTCGTCCATGCGCCCACACCCCGTGTTTTCCGGACTGATTGTCTGTCCCGACGTCGGCAATGGGGTCGCGCCCATCCTCGGGCACACAGCATCCGCAATCA
Organism: Polyporus arcularius HHB13444; assembly: GCA_004369055.1. Classification (NCBI taxonomy): domain Eukaryota; kingdom Fungi; phylum Basidiomycota; class Agaricomycetes; order Polyporales; family Polyporaceae; genus Polyporus; species Polyporus arcularius. Next base: position 9,471 of record ML211149.1, on the reverse strand, counting down.
ATGTCACGCCAATTGTGGGACCTCCGGGCTCATCAACGCCGCACTTTCACCGCCGTCGCACGTTTTTCACGCGTGGACATGGACGCTTGTTGAGCACTGGCAGCCGCCCCTGGATTTGTCTAGCCGAGCGCCCCGGTGTGTCGAACTCAGGCTGCGCCATGGTCCTGCGTTGGAATGTGCGCAGGCCGAATGAGGCCGGAGTGACGGAACAACTTGCGCCGGATGAGCGCTTTCTTAAACCATACGCATGGCCGTCGGTATCTTAAGTGCCAGCCTCCCCGTGGACGCCGTGTTCACACTTTTTTTTGTATTCCTGCCCCGCTAGGTTCGTAACACTGATTGAAAGCACAGGGCCGATGATCTCCCCATCCCCGTCGACTCTTCAAACGCGTCGCGTTGCGACGTTCCCGACTTCCGTTCAATTTCAACCGGTTCCTTGCTGCTCGGTTCCCCGGGAGCGATCGATGCGAGCCCTCATAGCGCTGCGGTACATGGGACATGCCCGTACAGGAGGGCCTAGACGAAGCAGGTCGCAAGTGCCCCCGGGGCACGGTCTGGCACGGCACTTAGCTTGTACCATAACATCGCGAACATATGCGTCTTGACATGTCGGCGGCGTCTAGCGGGACTTGACAAATCCCTAAGACGGCTCGGAGCGCGTGCCTCTGGCAACACACCGTTCCGTTCGCAAGACACAAGTCAGTCGACTATACCTCGGATCCTCGCCCGCACGGAGGCTTTCGAAGTCTGCAACATAGAGGTATGACATGAGTCTGCTGCTCAGGTTGTTCCGCCCGTGCCCGTCCGGTAACCGCGACTTACTGATTCATTGCTTCAGACAGCTATCTTTGTGGCGGCCGTTCCCACTGAAACCCACACACTCAGGTAGTATTACGTTGGATTGCTGGCCCCTCGTCGGGGTTTTGTAAAAGCTCATCATGATGCGCTGTTCTCTTCTGCGCAGTGTTGCTGACAGCTGGGACTATGTGCTTACACCTTCCGGACATGCGAAGCAAAGGGGTGCGCAGTTCAGGCTCATGCTCCGCTAATCCGGGGGTCGGATGTTCCGACGACCATTGTTCAACCGGTGCGTCTGCTGGTCGTAGGTGCATGTATTCTTGACCGTCGCTGATCGGCCTTTGAACAGTTGCCGGTTGCCGTGGTGGGCTTCGTGCTTCGTGGTCTCGTTGTTCGTCCCCGGGTGTCTGCTCGGTGCGCAAGCCGATACTCCTACAGGCCTAGGGGGAAGGCCCAACATGGGAACAATGTGTCACCTCCCTAGTGCGGGTGGTCGCATGGCCCTCTGCATTCTGAAAGACCTGGCGGGTCGTTTCGGTTGGTCACTGCCTGCCTACCGCAACATCTGCCACTGCGTCTTTCAGCAGCAGAACTGACAGGCTCCTGTGAATGTAAGCATGGTTGCGCTGGTTTTGGTTGTATGCATCAATTCCGTACCTTACTACCCACGCTAACTCACTCGTGTAGCTCCACAGTGCGCGTCCGCAGCCAGTAACGGCTTCCCCTGCATGCATAAGGGGTGGTCGGGCCTCCTGCCATTCGACAGGCGCACCTCATCCCCGCAAGTCTCATCCTGCTTCGGATCGAGCGCAGCAAAAATCTCGGGGAGGCCGCTTAGCTTCGGCGTGCGTAGGCCTTCTCTGCTCATTGCAATGCATCTTCATATATGTCATCGCCAACCCGGGGCATCCGACAGCATGGCTACGGGCGAGAGCCCCTGGTACTGTACCATTTACAAGGTGTGTTCCGGTTCTTCACCAGTGCTCGCACCGCCTCACAACTACGTGAGCACCACCGACAGGTGCCCTACTCCAATTCATACAGTAACATTATGATCGCTCACTTTACATCTTGCGCATGCGGGCTTCAGGACTCGGTGTGTCTCCATTCCGTCCTTGTTTACTATACGGTATGAGATTTGACGGCTGCTCACCTAGTGCCGATGCGCTGATAGATGTCGTGCCTCGTGCCACCCCTCAGTAATGCACTAAGCATTCATCACAAGCATTGGAGGAACTGACACGTTAGCCGCGATATGTTGCGATAGCGCACAGCCGGGGCCGATGCGCGAGATGCAATATCCATCAGAGACAAGCGGGGCGGAACGGTACTGGAACAGGGCAATTGCGCACTCGGGGCGTTCGTTCGCCGTTTGGCAGTTCTAATGCCTTATGAGCCTCGCGGGACGCTCGGGTATCACAACGAGGTGCCGATGGAGGCACCAAGTTCTGGTGCGCCTAGCGTCAGCGTCCTTGCCCCTCGGAGGTCCAATCCTTGCACCCCCTCGTGATCAAATCGCGCCAACTTTCTACGACCAGCTTCCGTGTCGACCCCGCCGAACTCACCAAGCCACACCGGGTAGGCGAGTCACGTCTCGTTGGTGTATCCTCGTTCAGAATCCATACTGATTCAAAGGCTTGCAGAACCTCCCTCGTGACGCATCATCTACCTCGTTTCGGACTGAGCAGGCTGCGTGATAAGCGAGTTTACGCATTACCGGACCGCACGCACTACGTATGAGTACAGGCCCATTGGATGGTAAGTACCGAAGTACTCTCGACAAGTATGGGACCGCGGTCACGATACTGAAAGTCAGTCTGGACGCAGTGATGATAGTGATGCATGCATCTATCATAGTAGGTACCTTGCTGCAGGCCTCGGTGTTCGTCCACATTCACAGAGCATGTGAGCTTGCGCTATGAATTCCTCATTCTCCAGGCGATTCCAATCTGAAGCTGCCGAATAAGTATCGTCGTCGTGCGAATTGAACTGCTTGGCCGAGCGTGCTTGGAGTTGGTACCTGGAAGTCATGTACCTCTTCAGGATACCTCAATGAGTCCCAGAAATTGCGAGGACGCGAAGAAGAGCCGTCGTCCGTGGGTAGGATGAGGAGAAGAGAGAGGCACGGCCATCGTGAGCTGTGTTCTACATTTGCTACTCGTGCAGCTCGGCTCAATCTAATAATATTGCTGTTGTGGTGCATGTATTGTGGTTCAGGCAATACAATACATGCATGCAGCTCTAGTCAGGTATCTCTGCCACTGAGTCAGGTCGGTGAGTTACATTCACGCATGCGTCATTCTAGATGCGAGGCAAAGCACTCACGATGCTGGTATAATCTGTCCCATTCCGCATCAGGAGGGAACGGTTCACCCAAGTGGGCCGTGTCAGGCTCACGGCCCCGCAGAGACCGCATTCTGACGGACACAGCCCGCAACGTGGGGATCTCTCTCCTCAACTGTCGCACGAGCGCGTGCAGATTCAGCTTCTGGAAAAACACCTCCGCTGGGGATATAGGTGCGTCCTCCGTTGGGGTGTCGCGGCTTAGCCCGTGGTAGTCGAAACGAAGGCGCCAACAGTCCAGGCTTACTTGGAGCCACTGCAACTGCGCCGCGCCCACACAGGCAACGGCCAGCATGTCCTCACAAGGTGGTCGAGTCAGCGTTCGCGAAGCGCACTGGAGGTAGCAAGGCCAACTCACCAACATGCTACTGGGTTCGAGCCTGTGACGGTCAATGGGGTCGAATCTGATGTCCAGCCTGAGTGCCGCGAGCCGGGACAGGGTACTAGCCTTCTCAGGCTGGCGGAACAACGTCCCGAACTCTTCCAGTACCACCGTGGATGCGCCCACATCTATTGCTAGGTACTTCGGACGCGCCGTCCGCAGCTGCTCTGCGAATAAAGCGAACTGCCAACCAAGCAAATCCGGTATTTCCATCCTCTCCACCTCGCATTCGAGCGAGAGTGCCCACCAGTCGGGTACCGCCCCGCAGAAGTAATCCAGGCGGGGCCAGCTCCCGTGGAATCGTTGGGCTGCGCAGTTGTCGTCGTGCCAATCTTGGTAGTCAGGGAGGTCCTCCTCCTTTTTGTCCATAGACGTACTGACATCGAGATCGACGACGTTCGGGAAAGCGTGAGCGTAGTGACGAACGTGCATGGGAACCTTTGTACGCAGCTGGAGCGAAACAACACCGTGGAAGATGATACCCTCATAGACGTCCTTCGTGGGATCCGTGGCACCCCATGTCCCCGAGACACTATAGAGGGTGTTGCACAGCGGCGCAAGGACGACGATAGGATTGTTCTGGTAACTGTCCAAATACTGACCCCTCCATTTCGGAGTCGGGAGCTCGAAGGCTACCGTGACATTGAGTACCTCGTTGCGCATCTCCTGAAACATCGCGCGCACCAGCAAGCCCGCCTCTCGAAGGCTGAGGCGACCGATAAAGTCGATCTCGGCAAACGCCTCGGGGAGGTAAGGGCCGGTGGCCAATATTTGTTCAGCATGGGCGATGGCCAAGACACGGAACAAGAGCATATGCCCGTAGTCGAAGAGGAAGTCCCGCAAGTGCGCGGCGCCTTGCGGGGATAGAAATTCGGCGGTGATGTGGACTTTGAGAGGATGACGGAATCTGTCCAGGTTCTTCGGGCCACCGAGCATGAAAGCGATGAAGGAAACGATGTCGTCTTCGGAACGAAGGATAACCATCTCTGACAAGAGAAGCTTTGCGCCTTGAAGATAGAGGAGCTTGGACGTCTTCATCATCATTGAGATCTCTTGTCTTTGGCAAAGGGTCATGACAAGATGCAGGATGTCATAGTTGAGCTCCCGCACGACGTCCATCTAGAAGGATGATCAGGCCGTCTGAAGGACTTGGAGATAAAGTCTGGGAATATAGCAGACGTACCAGCAGAGACGTGGTCAGTTCGTGCTTTGAGTCAAAGCATGCTGTGCGCAGTCGACGGGAAGAGGTTGTAATTCAGCTGACGCTGAAGGTAATTCGTTATCGAGGAGGAGGAGGAGGAGGAGGAGCACCGTGTTCGATGTAAGTCGTAGTTTGTGAGAACCCCGCCGGCCTTGCTTGTCCTTCCCGGGGCTCGGGCTCCGGTGCCGGAGCTTCGTGTCCTTCCTTTTCCGACCACTCATCCTATGGCGTCTTCAGCGTCGATCGGTTCTACAGGATCGCTCTGAAGTAAGGATCACTGGGATTCTGGTCTGCCACCAGCCAGAGCGTTCACGCGCACCTTTGCCCAGACTTCTGACGTGTTCGCACTTCCTTTGCCTCGTACAGTCGCCGAACGTGGCCTTCACGGGTGGAGTGAACCTGGCAGAAGTACTTCTCACCTGCTGGATAATAAGTGGGGCCCGGCAAAAACTCCTAGGGCGAGTGCGGTTGCTGACGAACGGCGCGGTCTTGATCGAGCGAGGAGTCACTGAAGCACGATGCATGATGTGCGGGAACGGAGTAAGTGAGTATCAATAACAGAGCGACGGCTTTCATACCCGGCGACAGACAGCGTACAGCGTACAGTAACAGTGCGACTTCAGCAAGGACCAAGTACAACATACGTACACATGTATGTACAAGCTCTTGTGTGGCAGGAGATGAAGCGGTGATTGGCGACAGCAATGCCAGATGGCAGCGCGGCAGAAACCTTACGCGAATATGATACAGGAGATACAGCAAGAGCAGGCCGGTGGTAAGTATGTACATGAACGAATAACATCGATAAGTAATCGTCTGGATGTCCATGCGATGCGGCGTAATGAGTTGTGAGTTGGTGGTGGGTAAGTAGTCGAGGTGCGTGTGAGTGTGACGAGTGCGGTATACAAGATGTAGTACAGGACTAGTTTGAGGAGGAGACGGCTGTACTTATACGTTGGTAGGTGTCGCTTATGTAGATATACATGCAGGTGATGAGGGCTATGAGGGTGTCGGGACACAGGACGGTCGGATTTGCACGATAGCTTCCATTCCGAGTCGGTGGGGCTTGTCAAGCCTTCGGGACAACACTTCTTCCAAGCCAAGGCCCTGGAGACGTCGAGGTCTGATCCCGAGGAAAGCATGACGGGGACGTTTGTCACGACCTCATTCGCCCAGTCGTATAAGCGCCGTTGCGCCCCCCGTTGCCACGAGACGGTGAAAACCGTTCACCGTGCCCTCGGCGTGCTGCGCGAGGGAGGTGACGAGCTGGCAGGCTGAGGACCGTTGGCAGGACCTTGTCCCTGGCCTGGACTGGTTTTCTTTTTGTGGTTCCGTCGCCGTCCTTTCCCGCCGTGCCCGGGGCCACCGCGACCATGGGGTTTGGGATTCGCAGCGGAGTCGGGGTGCTGAGTAGCAGCTTGGGCATGAATTGAGCCATGAGAGGTGCGGTCGGCAGGGGCGGAAGTTGGGGTAGGGGTGGGGGGATGGAGGCTGTCGAGGTAGACGTCGGCATAGTTGCGGAAGACGCACCGCTCAGGCCCCCCCTGGTCGTACTCGGCCATCGTCGCCCACACACAATGCCAGCCCTGCTCCTGCTCGAACTTGAGTGCGAAGGCAGCATGGCGCTGCGTCCACCTGTCCTCCCGCTGCTTCCCTACCTTCGCGAGCCCTTCCAAACCACCCGCGTTAGCACCGGAAGTTGGCCCGGGGAGCGCCTGGAACGCCTTGTCGGACAGCGTGATGGACGCGGCGTGAGTGATGGTGAGCCCGAGGTCGGCGTGCGCAGACTGGGCAGCGCCGCGGGGGTTGAGGACGGGCGAGTCGCTCTCGAGGACCTTGGGCACGCCGCGATGGTGCGGGTCGTAGCCGACGACGAGCAGCTGGAACGCGCTCCCATCCGCGCAGTGGAGGGTGATGCAGGGGTGCGTGCGCGATCGGTGCACGCGCGAGAGCTTCTTGCCAACGAGCGTGGAGGGTTCAACGCCGATGCCGTGTGGGCGGGCATCGAGCGTGAGGGTGCGGTTGCGCGGCGCAGGCGGGACGAGTAATGGCGGCGGGGGAGAGAGCGGGTATGTCTGGGTGCGCGTGCGCTGGTGCGATGTCTGGGGTCTGTGCCCTGAGGCCGAGGAGGGAAAGTGTTTGAGGGGGGAGGGCGCAGAGGTGTCCGGGGAGGTGGAGGGGCTGGAGGGCAGGTCGGAGTGGGATGAGCTGGCGGGTTCGTTGCTGCTCAGACTGGCGCTGCTGTAGGACGACATGGCAGGCAGCGCATGCGTATGGCGACAGCTGCGAGAAAGGTCGGGAGGAGGAAGACGGGTAGCGCAGAGATGAGTGCAGAGAGTCCGCTCGAGGGCAGAGAAGCCCCGATATCGAAATCCACGCTGCCGCCCAGTGCCCACAAACTGCGCCAAACACCTCGGCTAAGTACCCTGTCGAGTCTCCATTGTCCTCGCTGTCCCCTGTCCGCCCCGTCGAGCACAATGGCACGCAGAACACTCACCCATCGTGCACCATCTACCGTCGACGGCGGAGGGAGAGAAACGGAGCGACATAGGGGTCATAACGCGTTCGGGACAACAAAACGCGTCCGCATCACGGGATGGGAAACACGCTCACGTGCAGTGTCTAGACTCTCAAGTGTATAACCTTCGTTCAGGACGCGTTGCACAGCGACTGCCAGCATACTGCCAGCGCAGCTTGCGCAGCGAAACCGCATTCCGGTTTGTACCGGCATGGTTAGGAATTGCTCGCAGATCTGGTATCCAAGCGAGCGATCCAAAGCCTAATTTTCCGAGATCCCAGTTTGTGCCACCGATCCGCTACAGATTCGCGTCCGCATGGAACATATCAATATCCAGCAGCATCAATGCTTCTACCTTCGGCCTTGTACGAGCCTCCCAAGCCATACGACGAGGACTCTGCTGTCAATCTTCTGAAGCCGGACAAGCAAGGGTACAACTGCAGCCCAGACCCAACGCCTTCATGCGCGGAAGGCGCACATGGTCGCGAAAATCTTGAGAGGTCTACACGTCTGAAGACGTTGCCTACTCGCGCTGGTCCTAGCTTCTGTGCGTGTGTACCACGATTGAGAACGTCTATACAAGTACGTCCTCAACCTCCTGTCTGAGCGAGGACGCTTTCTAAGTATTCGAAGAAGTATGTCAATCACAGTCTCTAAAATTCACATCTGCATGGCAAGTCACGCTCCGCATACCCGAACATACCTTCAGACAGCATCCAAGAACTCCTCCACCTCCCTCCGCGCCGGCCCATCCTCCGCCCACGCGCCCTCCAGCGTCCGCCGCACCTCCGCCAGCTTCTTGCGTTTCCGCGCCCCGTCCTCGCCAAACGCACGCTCGAGTACGTCCCGGAACTCCGCCTTGACCGCGTCCACGGTGCCGACAGGCGTCCGCCCCGTGCGGTAGATCTTGCCTGCCCCGGCACCGTGCCGGACTTCGATGAGCTCGTATGCGATATCGAGATTCTCCGCCAGGTGGATGGCGTTCATGGGCTGGTCGGCGTCGATGGGCCAGAGGATCCTGCAATGACATACACAAGTACCATGTCAGCAATCGTGCTCGCGGAAGGAGGCATGCGGATGGACCGACGTTGGGATAGACGTCATGATGGTCTCGAGGGTGCTGTTATGCCCGCCGTGCGAGATGTACCAGCCCGTGGCCTATCGGGTCACGTTAGCATCGTAGAGAGGACAGCGGAGGGCGCGCATACCGGATGGTCCAGGAGAGCCTGCTGGGGCACCCAGTCGGCCATGATGGCGTCGCCATAGCTGGCCAGCTTTTCCTGCATCTCGGGTGAGGGTTTCCTCGATAACGTAGCCGCACCGCTCATAACCTGTTGTACAGAGCGAGGCTACTACCATAGGGTTCTGATGAGTAGGGGCAGGCGCACTCACGAATGGGATCTTCTTCTCCATGAGGACTTCGAGAACAGCCCAGAGCTTCGCATCATCCATCGGCCAGAACATCGATCCGAAGGAAATCTGCGGCCTCCGAGTCAACCGAAATGTCTTCATGGATGGAGAGATTTACGGGTACCCACGTAGACCACTGACTTGGGACCATTCGTAGCCAGCTTCTCGTCGAGGAACGTTTGGATGCTCGCAGAACGCGGGTCGCTCGAGGTGTCCTCAGGGTTTGTCGGAATGAGCGGCCCAGCATAGTACACCTTGCGACCGGTCTCAGCCAACCATGTACGCATAGTCTCCGTTGCTTTCGGGCAGTAGCGCCGCGTCAAAGGTCAGCAATCCATCGCACTTCAGGATGTTTCTATCAGGATAATCGGCTCAATCGGCGACATACTACATAGAGACAAGTATAACGGCACTCACCCTCCAACTTTGACCAGAATGTTCCCAGCCATCTCAGGAGGGAACGGGAACTAAGCAGTACATGATTAGTGCTCGCACATCATTAGTATCAGCTACTACAAATTATTTGGAAGCCTTAGTTAAGGCGGTTAGTCAATCATTTGGGCCCTTAGTACACGGGCCCATTCTCGATATTTGGCTGGCGAATATCCGTGTGCCTCCTCCTCGTCGTCGCCGTCGACGGGGGCGCGCCCAACTATCTGTCGAATTATTCACTCTGGTCGTCCTCGTTGGCGCCTCGGGCCCTGCCCGCGCCGCGCGCCTATGCCTCGCCCACCGCCCCACATACCCTCCTCGCCGCTTCCCGCCGGCCGCCGGCGCTACCCAGAGCGGGGGTCCGCCCACTGTCCCGAGGCCCGTCCT